>JAJPUD010022964.1:0-20626 GCA_023553655.1 Myrmecobius fasciatus | reverse complement strand
TTCCAATTCACCAATTTTGTTTTTCAGTGAACTGTTTTCTTTTTCCAATTCACCAGTCCTATTTTCCAGTTTTTGATATTTCTGTTGCCCTGATCTCAATTTATTTCCCCATTCTTCTTCTAGCTCTCTTTTGAGATTCTTAATGCAATCATCCAGGTAAGCCTTCTGAAAGGGAGACCAACTTAAGTCTGCCTTTGTGGCTTCATCTGGGATTGTTTTCATAATGTCAGGATCTGGGGACTGTTCTATTTTTTCTCCGTAAAAGCTTTCTATGGTGAGAGCTCTCTTCTGCTTCTTGCTCATGATTTAAAGTTGGGATATTGGTCAAAAGCCGAGAAAACTGCAACAATTTATATTTGCCCTGGGGCAGTTTGCCGAGTTGACTTCCGGTCTGAGGCTGGTCGGGCTAGATTTGCACCAGGACCACGTTTTCAGCTTTTCTCAATCCACCCCCTTCCAAAGGCAGATCTGCCAAAGCACCTGCCCGCAAGCAGAGCAAAGTGGCCCAGGCGTCTCCCAGGGGCTTCCTGGGTGCCCAAAATCCGCCCCTCTATCGCAGCCCTGACTTCCGCCCCGGCTGGAGTCCGATCGCGACCGGAGGCCGATTTCCCCTGAGGCTAACCTTCTCCGGAGTTCTTTCAAGGTAGATCTTTTATAGAAGTGCGTTGTAGTCCAAATGCTTGGTGAGGACCTCACTCAGCAACCAGTTTTAAGGCTTACTTTCTGGATTTGAGGGAATGTCGGAGGGAGTTCACAGAGAAAGCTGTCCGCAGTTCGCCATCTTGGCTCCGCCCCCTCAAAGTTTATTTTTCTTGAGGTTTTTGTTTTATTTTGTCTTTGGGGTGAAGATCTATATTTTCCTTCACAATATAACTTTTATAAAAATGCTTTGTATAACTTCATATGTGCCTTCTCAATGGAGGGGGTAGAGGAAGGTAAAAATCTGGAACTTAAAATTTTACTATTACTATACTATTTTATTTTTTCAAATATATGCAAACTTTTCTCCCCCCAAAACAGCAAATAATCCAATATAGATTACACATGTACAATTCTTCTAAACATATTTCTACATTCACCATCCTATGATTGAAAAAAAAAATAGATCAAAAGGGAAAAAGAAGCACAAGAAAAAAAACAATAAAAGAACAATGCCAAACACAAGAAAAAGGTGAAAATACTATACTTTGATCCACATTTAATTTCCATAGTTCTCTCTTTAGATCCCGACAGCACTTTCCATCATACATCTATTGGAATTGCCTTGAATCACCATACTGTTAAAAAGAACAAATCCATCACAATTGATCATTACATAATCTTATTGGTATCGTGCACAATGTTTTCTTGGTTCTTCTCACTTCACTTATCAACAATTCATGTAAGTCTTTCCAGGGTTTTCTGCAGTCAGCTTATTCATCATTTCTAACAGAACAATAATATACTACATTTTTATACCATAACTTATTCAGCCATTTTCCAACTGATGGGCATTCACTCAATTTCTGTGGAACTAAAATTGTTTTTACATTTAACTGGGAAACATAAAATATTTGAAAAAGAAATGATAAATATGAAGAATAAAAATTATTGGGAAGACAAATGAGTGGATACAAAGAGAATTAAACAGTATAAAATAATTAAAAAATGGTAACAAGTTAAAGAAAATGAATAACAATGGGGAAAAAACCTCTTCAAACTGAACCTCAATGTAATTACTATTATCAAGCTTGACTTACACAGTATATTCTCTCCTTTATTTGTAGAGTCTATGAGCATTGAACATTGTATATACTCTTACCCAGTTAAGTGTAGGTTAATTATGCTGAATTGAGTTATTTTTTCTATTCTTTATTTTCTAATTCTTTGTTATTAGGATTGACTCTTTGGAGAAGGAAGGAGAACATACTAGGAAATGAATATAAATATTTAGCAAAAAAAATAGGCTCATATGGAAGCTACTAGTTTTTTGCATCTATGGAAAGATTTCTGTAGACAATTAAGTAAAACAATGCATAGACTGCTGCACATTGAGTCAGTGAGTTCCAATCCAGCTACTGACATTGACTATCTGTGTAACCCTGTCTTCCTCAGTTTCCTCAATTACCTCATCTGTAAAATGAGAATTATAATAGCACCTCCCTGCCATAGTTCTTGTGAGGATTAAATAAGATAATATATGCAGAGCATTTAGCAAGCCTCACAGTGTTCCATGAATTCTAGCTGTCATTATTGTTTTTATTACTATTATTTAGATTCAGAAAAATCTGTATTCCAATCCCACCCTTGCTATATACTACCCATGTGATCTTGAATATGTCTCCCTAGACTCATTTTCCTCCTGACCAAAATAAGGATGTTGGGTTACTGGGGTCATTTTCAAAGCTGAAATACTCTTACCATGGCTAGCTAATTCCATCAGAAGAAGAATCTAGTCACTCCCTTTTTTTTCTTCCTAAATCAAGTTTTCCCCCAAAGGAGTCATATTTTCCAAGTAGGTTCTATCAGATAACCAAGATAAACTCTGTCCCCCAGCTCCAGAGTCTATAAAGCATTGTTCAGATTTGCTCTAGCCCTATTCAGTGAGGCTCAAGGCCATGGGGGCACTTACTCCTTCTTGGCTTGAAATTGTAGACACTATTGGAGATTATTACATCTTGTCTCTGCTGGGAAAACAATCTTGGGAGTTCTGATTACATTTTGGGTTCTTTAAGTAGATTTGCTAAAAAGGCTTTATTTTTTGTGCAGTGCACCAGAGTTTGATGAAGGGTGGTTTGGGGGTAGGGTATAGAAAATCTAAATCAGGAATGTCTTATAGGGTGACATCCTGTAAGGACAGCTTGCTGAGCTACCTACTCAAGTCCTATTTTCAATTGAGAAAGCTGCTTATTGATTGATTTACTGCATACTTGTCTAGTCTCATCTATATTTTATGCTCCAAAAGAGGATGAACCATAGCTTAATATTTTTTGGCATCCATACAAAAGACCCCAAGGCCCTGGCCACAGTAGATGTTCAATAAACTGTTGTTGAAAAAAATGAACCAATCAAACCTGATGCGAATATGAGAATGAAACAGAAGACCTGAAAATTCTCCACCTGGTTGAAATTCAGAGGCAGCTAGGTGGTGCAGTAGTGCACTCAGAAAGACATGAATTCAAATCCAGTCTTAGACACTTGTTCATTGTGCCGCCCTGGACAGATCACTTAACCTCCTTTTGCCTTAGCTTCATCATCTATAAAATAGTGATAACAATAAGAACTACCTACCAGAATTGTTGAGAAGATCAAATGATATAATAATGGTAAAAGTATAGTACTTGGCATATAGTAAGGACTATATAAATGTTACTTATTACTATAAAATAGGGATCATAATATCACTTGCTTCTCAGGTTTGTTGTGAGAATAGAAAGAATATTTGTAAAGTACTCCACAAATCTTAAAGCACTGTATAGATGTTAGCTATTGGTATTATTAAATTATAATGGCTGTATTAATAATAATAATTAGAATAGTTGAATAAATACATTCTCTATCTCAAAGGCCATAAAATCTACAGGTTAGAAATCGACTAGTTCAAGTCTTAATGAAAAAAAGAAGATACCTTCCAAAATAGAGATAATTAAATAAGGTATGGTATGTGTGATTTTTCTTTATGGATGGGAAGAATAGAGAGTTATTCAGTTTGTTAGAATAAAACTGTATGAGGAAATATAATTTTAAGCATGACTGAAGAGGAAAACATTTTGACATGATCATAGAATCTTACATCCAGGAGGGATCTCAGAGACTCCAACCCATACTTCAAAAGTAAACTCTCTTCAATCATGCCTGGCAAATAATAAATCTTCTATTAAAGATTAAAGATTGGAAATCACAATATTCCCAAAATAAACACTTTTTATTTTTTTTAATTATAGCTTTTTATTTTTCAAAATACATGTAAAGATAGTTTTCTCCAATCACACTTGCAAAACTTTATATTTCAAATTTTTCTCCTTCACTCCTTATCTATCCTTAGATGTAATCCAATATAGGTTAAATATGTGCAATTCTTCTAAACATCTTTCCAAAATTACCATGCTGCACAAAAAAAAATCAGATCAAAAAGGAAAAAAAAATGAGAGAGAAAAAAAAGCAACCAACCAACTACAACAACAATAAAGGGTGAAAATATTATGTCGTGGTCCACATTTAGTCTCCATAATTTTCTTTCTGGATGTGGATGACTCCATCCCAAGTCTATTGGAATTGCCTTGAATAACTTCATTGTTGAAAAGAGTTGGGTTCATCACAGTTGATCATCATATATTCTTGTTGTTGCTATGTATAATATTCACTTGGTTTTACACACTTCACTTAGCATCAGTTCTTGTAAGTACTCCAGACTTTTCTGCAATGAGCCTGCTCATCATTTTTCATGGAACAATAATATTCTATAATATTCATATATCATAACATATTCAGCCATTCTGTAACTTTTGGGTATCCACTCTGTTTTCAGTTCCTTTCCATTACAAAAGGGCTGCCACAAACATTTTTGCATATGTGGGTCCTTTTCCCTTTTTATGATCTCTTTGTGACAGAGGCTTAATAGAAACAGTGTTGGATCAAAGGGTATGCACAGTTTGATAGCCCTTTGGGCATAGTTTTAAATTGCTCTCCAGAATGGTTGGATCAGTTCACAACTCCACCAACAATGTATTAGAGTCACAGTTTTCCCACATTCCTTCCAATACTTATAATTATCTTTTCCTGTCATCTCACAATTTTTTGAAGTTTAATTTACATTGATATTTCCCCATCACTTTAAGTCTGATAGTTAACAAAACAGTAAATCAAGTCATGCTTTGCCAGTTTCCAAGATATAAATTTTATTATTGAAAATTTGACAATCATCTCTATCAAGACAATTTGAACTTATTTGAAAATATTCCTGTAAATGGCATCAGATAAGTCACCATTGGTTGTCTCTAAAATAGTTGTAGTGTTCTCAAAGGCCAAATAGTTCATTCCCCTTTGTATTAATTGTTCTTATCCCTATATCTGTATCTGCAAACCACAGTTTTATATGGTCTTAGTCCTCTAGTAACAAGTAATTCACTGTGGCATCTCTCTTCTCAGGATAGCAGAGTTTGTTTCTCATACTCAGATTCCTTTTATTACCCCCACCAGAGCTCTGCAACAAAACCCAAGTCAAAAGAGAGATGCTGTTTGCCAAATAGAATTATCCAGCAGAGGAACTGGCTATTGGCAAGGGCCTTCTCCTCTCATCAGCACATCTTTCAGGCAGATAAATCCGAACCTCTGAAGTCCACTCCAGGTGGCAGCTGGCTTTGCCACTTAGACAGCAGCCTGGTAAGGGTGTAATGACTGTAAAAGATTACCCAAGAGAAGGAAAGTTACTGAGCTAGTGATAAAAGGCTTGAAAACTGAGACTTGCAAACATTATTCCCCTTGCTGAGCATTTTACCCTTATTAGACAAGCAAATACCTTGTACAGCAATTACTTGGGGGGGGGGGAAAGGAGTTGCGGGACGATTCTGTCTCATGCTTACATGTACTTTAAGCACATGGCACCTCTTATACAAGGTCCTTCCTGATCCTCTTCTCTGGTCATTTTCTCTTTATTTGAAATAATTTTCTATTCACTTATATGTGTGAATATTGAAAATTCCTTGAAGCCAGGGATTATCTGGATTTTGTTTTCTTTGTATGTTCAATGGTTAGCACCAGAACTTGCTTTAGTTAAATACTTGAATAAATGCTTGTTGTACTGAATTGAATTAAGAAAGAATCAACTTTGGTGCCAGGATTTGATAAAGTGCCTCTTTTGAAGATTTACTCTGGTTGTGTTCACAAAATCACAGCAAGTTGGAGTCAGTGAGTGATGGTGGATTTTATAATCGAAATTGAAAATCCTGCCCATTATATATCTGACCACATTTATCAAGGGTTTACAATGAGCAGAAGCACTCTAGTACATATTATTTTATAAGTTTAAGAGATAGCAAGAGAGAGAGAGATAAATGGAGGGAGAAAGAGAGAGATAAAGTAACTAGTGATTCTTTTCATTGTTTAAATATCATATATAAAATACACCTATTATGGCAATATGCCCTATTGGAAAGAACTCTGGATGTGGAGACAGAAGGCTCTGCTACTTACCAACTGGAGGACTTGGGGCAAGTCACTTCATCTCTCTGGGTCTCAGTTTTCTCATCTGTAAAAACCAGAAGGTTCATCTATAAGACCTCTAAGATTCCTCCAATCTTTCAAGTTATGATCCAGTCAATATTTTTATGTGACTCAAGAAAAAGTCTCTGCATTATCCAGATTTATATATAGCTCTATCCCTTGTCATTAATGCTTTATTTCCATTTCACCATTCATTTTCCCATCTATCACTGGGAAATACTTATTATTCAGAAGATTCTATTATAACTCTGAGATGAACACAGAAATGAATAAAACCATGTTCTCACCCTAGGAGAGCTTCATGGTCTACAAATAAGCATAGATGAAAAGTTAACAGAAAATAATATATGTAAAGCATCTTGCAAACTATGAAGCCTATAGAAATTCTAGATAAACTGCAAGGGCCAAATGAATGGTTTGGGATGTGGATTATAGAAATTCTCAAGACAGAGATTGCTACTTGGTTCCAAAGGGCTAAATTAGGAACAATGGTTGAAAGTTTTAGAAAGGCAAATTTAGAGTTGATTTAAGAATATATGTACTTGTGCATATGTATGTATATATTCATGTATACATGACATCTAAATACATATATGGGTATGTACATATATGTAAATATGTAAAATACATATTCATGTATGTGTTTATACATTTAAACCTTTGCAAAAGTAGAATAGACTTCTTACATAATATGAGAGAGAACAGTGGAATTACCTTTAAGAGATTTATTTTTTTAAAAAAAGGATGACATTATTTTCTGAAGTTGTTGAAGATGGAATTTTAGATCAGATATGAATTGGACTAAATGATCCTGAATGTTTGGGATTGGAAGCAGGGAAGGACTCAAGTTGAAATCTTTTTTCTGCTGTTTGCTTCCCATGTGATCTTGGGCAGGTCCTCAATTTCTTCAACTGTAAAAGGAGAAAGATGACTTCAAAAATCACTTCTATTTGTAAAACTGTAAGTCTATGATTTTGAAAAGAGAATAGGAGAAATTCTAATGTTAAACCATATCCCTCACTAGCAATCATGGAAGATTTTAAAGAAGTTTTAATTGTGGACTAAAATATGATTTTGTGATCATTCTGTAGTTCCCCATATCATTTTTCTTTTCTTTCATATTATCCAATCTGAGATAGGGGTGATATGTCAACTTTAAATAATGTCTCAAAACAAATTCTTGAGTGGCAGAATCCATGAAAGGATGAGGTGAAATAATTTTGCTACTGAAGACAACTTAGAAGATTGATTGGTAAGATCTGTTGCCCTGGGGTGAGAGTAGAGTACAATCTAGCACAGGCTGGGTTCCATAAAACCAGCTGCAAGCTTTTGGGGCAATTGAATTATCATCATTAGCAGCAGCAACAGCAGTTTTTGGAGCTCTCAGATTATAGATAGCAAGGGAGCCAGAAAACTGGTTAGAAAGAGATTACAAAAGCCCTTTGGCAAACACAGGAATCTGTTGCATTGCCCACACAGAAAATCAGCTTAAAATCCTGGGTCATAGTCCAAGGGTGAACTCATGATCATGGGAGGAAGAAGTCTGGTTACCATTCCAGAATGAAGAAGAGTGCTTGTGATCACGAGCAAACCAGAGTACAGGCAAGGAGAGTAGTAAACATTCATCCCATTAGATAATTCTACCTTGGAAGAAATGAAAATTTTTACAGACTCCAAGATCTATTACTGAGAGCATGATATAAGAAAGACATAAACCTTGGGAAAATATTTCTTCCATTCCAGTAGTAAAGCCCCAATTTAGCATGGAGTATAAATTCAAGAAATAGGGTGAGAAAATAAGCAAACAACCAAAAAATCTGACTATAGAAAGTTATTATGATGGCAGGGAATATTAAAACATAAACTTAGAAGAAGATAAAACCAAAAGCATTACATCAAAAGCCAAAATGATGTGTGTGTGTGTGTGTGTGTGTGTTTGGAATGGTCTCAGGTCCAAAAAGAATTGCTGAAGAACCCAAAAAGGACTTTAAAATAAAATGAAGGACACAAAGAAAATGTCATGGAAAAAATGAGAGGGATGCAAGAAAAAAAGGAAAAAAGAGTCAACAGTTTGGTAAAGGAAGCACACAAAAAAGTACTCAAAAAACAAAACCTTAAAAAACAGAATTGGCTAAATGGAAAAGGTGGAACAAAATGCACTGAAGAAAATAATTCCTTAAAAATTAGAAATGAATGAGTGAAAGTTGATGACTTTTTGAGACATAAAGAAATAATCAACTAAATCAAAAGAATGAAAAAAATATTAAAAATGTGAAATATTTCATTGGAAAAAGAACTGATCTGGAAAATAGATCCAGGAAAGATAATTTAAGAACTATTGGACTATCTAAAACCTCTGATAAAGAAAAAAAAGAGTCTGGATATTATCTTTCAAGAAATTATTGAGGGGGGCGAGCCAAGATGGTGGAGAGTTGACAAGTCTTTGTCTTAAGTCTTCCTGGCTTCCCTTAGACCAACAAAAGATCAAGCCTCTGAACGGGTTTTGGAATAACAGAATAAATTGTCAGCAGAAGATATTTTGGAAGAACTTCAGGAAAAGTCTCTAACAATTGGGCAGGGGGGAAGTACCCCAGCACAAGCCCAGCACAGAACCCAGGATCAAGTAGCTTCTACAAGCTGGGAGAATCTACTGAGAATTCTTAGCCAAAATATAACCGAATTGGCTACTTTTCCTTGTTCAGAAGCCAGTGGACCAGGAGACTTATTTTTTATCTCCAAAAAAGCTATCTATAGTCAGAAGAAGAGATCTCAAACCCTGAGGAGACTAAAGGCAAAATGTTTCTAGATGAATCCTCAAAGGGTGATATGAACTGGTCTCCAATTCAAAAGGCTCTCTTGGAAGAATTCAAAAAGGATCTTAAAAGAAAGTTAGAAGAAAAATGGGTAAAGGAAATGAGAGCTTTGCAGAAAAGTTTGGAAAAGGAAACACAGAAATTATCTGAAGAAAACTCCTTAAAAATTGATTTGGTGAAATGCAGAAAGAATGCAACTCTAAAAATAGATTTGGCAAAATGGAAACAACTCCTTTAAAAACAAAATTGGTGAAACAGAAAAGGAGAACTCACTAGAAATAGAATTGGTGAATTGGAAAAAAAAATACAATGAACAAAACAACTCATTTAAAAGTTTAATTGGTCAAGGGAGTGGAGCCAAGATGCTGGAGTGCAGACATGACTCTTTGTGAGCTCCTCTGACCTTCTTTCAAACCAATAGCAGATTAAGCTTATGAACTGGTTCTGGAGTGAAAGCTGCCCCAATACTTGGAGTGCAACACATTTCCAGGAAAAAAAAAAATTACCTTGGAAGAACTCTGGAACAGGTCTGTTTTAGACAGACAGGGAATGGGGAGGGGTAGGGGTTTGCTGTACTCAGGTGGCAGCATGCAGCCAGGGCAGGAGACCTGGGCTGGGACAGAGTGTGGTGTGGTTTCTAAGCAGCCAGAAAGTCCCTGGGAGACCCTTGGGCCACTTTGCTCTGATTTCAGGCAGGTGCTTTGGCAGGTCTGCCTTTTGTAAAAGGTAGATTGAAAACCATTGAGAATTTGGGATCTAACCAGGCCAGCCTAACCCCTTAAGTCAAGCAGCCAAACTGCCCCAGGGCAAAGCAGCTGACCCTTCTCTCCTTTAAACAGACCTCAAGCTCAAAAAAATGAGTAAGAAATAGAAAAGAACTCTCACCATAAACAGTTTTTATGGAGAGAAAGAAGGGCAGACCTCCAATCCTAAGGTTCCTAAATGTAAAGCAACTTCAGAGGAAGCCACAAAGGGAAACATGAGCTTTCACGAGGCTTACCTGGAAAATTGCATAAAGAATCTCAAAAGAGAGTTAGAATCAAAATGGGGAAATGAATTGAGATCAGTGCAAGAAGGATATAATGCCCTAAAAAAGAGATATGAAAAAGACACCAATTCACTGAAAAACAAAATTGGTGAAATGGAAAAAGAAAACAATTCACTGAAAAACAAAATTTGGTGAAATGCAAAAAGACAACAATTCACTGAAAAAACAAAATTGGTAAAATGGAAAAAGACTGCAATGAACAAAAAATAAATTCAATTGGCCAGTTACGAGGATCTAAAAAAGGTAACTGAAGAAAATAATACTTTAAAGATTAGAATTGAACAAATGGAAGTGAAATTACTCAATAAGACTTCAAGAATCAGTAAAACAAAAACAAAAAGAATGAAAAAAAATAGAAGAAAATATGAAATATCTCCTAGGAAAAACAACTGACCAGGAAAATAGATTTAGGAGAGACAATCTAAGGATTATTGGACTCCCTGAAAGCCAGGATGAAAAAAAAAGAACCTAGATGCTGTCTTCCAGGAAATCATGAAAGAAAACTGCCCTGATGTTTTAGAATCAGAAGACAAAATCGCCATCAAAAGAGTTCACCTATCACATCCTGAAAGAGACCCCAAAATTAAAACCCCAAGTAATATCATGGCTAAATTTCAAGACTATCGCACCAAGGAAAAGATATTGTAATAAGCTAGAAAGAAACAATTCAAATACCAAGGAACTCTAATTAGAATCACACAAGATCTGTCAGCTTGCACATTAAAGGATTGAAGGGCCTGGAATCAGATATTGCAAAAGGCAAAGGAACTTTGATTACAGCCAAGAATAAGTTATCCAACTAGAATGAGCATTATCTTCAAGGAAAGAAGATGGTCATTCAATGATATAGGGGAATTTAACCTATTTCTAATGAAAAGACCAGATCTGAACAAAAAAATTGACGTCCAAACACAGAACTTGAGAAGCATAAAAAGTAAAAAGGAAAGAACTCTTGAGAACTATATTTCTACTATGGGTATACTCAAAGAATGGAGGTATAATTTGATTTTACTTTGATAAAATGGAAAAAATAGAGGTGGAAGGGCTATCATACTGGAAAAAGAGGGGAATAGGGTAAAATAAAGTAAAAAAGGAGGTAAAATGAGGTAAAATTTCATGAAGAAGCAAAGAAAATCTAATATAATTGAGGGAAAGAAGGGAGGGCAATGAGCATTGTGGGAATCTTACTCTCATTAGATTGGGCTCTAAAAGAGTATATCAGACACATTTAGTTTCACAGAAAAACTTGTCCCTCCTTATAGGGAAGTAGGAGGGAAAGGAGGAAAAGAAAGGGATAGGCTAATAAAAGGGAAAATAAAAGAATTAGGGGAAAGGTGTAAAAAAGAGGGAGGGGTTCTAAAGGGGAGAGGACTATTAGAGGGAGGTGGTCATCAAAAACAAAATACTGGGGAGGGGGGAAGGGAGAAAAGGCAAAGGAAAGAGAAAAACATAACTTTGGGTAAATAAGCTGGCAGGAAATACAGATTTAGTTATTTTAACTGTGAATGTGAATGGGATGAACTCTCTTATGAAACGGAAGCAGATAGTAGACTGGGTTAAATGCCAGAATCCTACAATATGTTGTTTACAAGAAACACGTCTAAAACATAGAGATAGAGACAGTGAAGGTAAATGGCTGGAGGAGAATCTATTATGCTTCAGGTGAACAAAAAAAATCAGGGGTTTTATGAAAAAAACCAACAGAATAGATAAGCCTTTAGTTAATTTGATTAGAAAAAGGAAAGAAGAAAATCAAATTATTAGTCTTAAAAATGATAAGAGAGAACTTTCCACCAATGAAGAGGAAATTAAAGTAATAATTAGGAGTTACTTTGCCCAACTTTATGCCAATAAATTAGAAAATCTAAAATAAATGGAGGGATATCTACAAAAATATAGATTGCCCAGGTTAACAGAGGAGGAAATAAATTGTTTAAATAGCCCCATTTTAGAAAAAGAAATAAAACAAGCTATTAATCAAATCCCTAAGAAGAAATCTTCAGGGCCAGATGGATTTACATGTGAATTCTATCAAATATTCAAAGAACAATTAATTCCAATACTATATAAGCTATTTGAAAAAATAGGGAAAGAAGGTATACTACCAAATTCCTTCTGTGATATAGATATGGTGCTGATAGCTAAACCAGGTAGGGTGAAAACAGAGAAAGAAAACTACAGACCAATTTCCCTAATGAATATTGATGCAAAAATCTTAAATAAGATATTAGCAATGAGATTACAGAAAGTTACAACCAGTATAATACACTATAACCAAGTAGGATTTATACCAGGAATTCAGGGCTGGTTCAATATTAGGAAAACTATCAGCATAATCAATTATATTAATAACCAAATTAACAAAAATCATACGATTAACTCAATGCAGAAAAAGCATTTGACAAAATCCAAAACCTATTTCTATTAAAAAAAAAAAACTAGAGAGTATAGGAATAAGTGGGCTTTTCCTTAAAATGATCAGTAGCATCTATTTAAAACCATCAGCAAGCATCATATGTAATGGGGACAAACTAGATCCATTCCCAATAAGATCAGGAGTGAAACAAGGCTGCCCACTGTCACCATTACTATTTAATATTGTATTAGAAATGTTAGCTTTGTCAATAAGAGAAGAAAAGGAGATTAAAGGAATTAGAGTAGGTAATAAGGAAATCAAATTACCACTCTTTGCAGTTGACATGATGGTATACTTAGAGAATCCTAGAGACTCAATTAAAAAGCAATAGAAACAATTCACAACTTTAGAAAAGTTGCAGGATACAAAATAAAACCACATAAATCATCAGCATTTTTATATGTTACCAACAAAGTTCAGCAGCAAGACATACAAAAAGAAATTCCAATCAAAATAATTGTTGATGGTGTAAAATATTTGGGAATCTGTCTGCCAAGGAAAAGTCAGGAACTATTCAAACTAAACTACAAAACACTTTCCACACAAATAACATCAGACCCCGTCAACTGGAAAAACATCAAGTGCTCATGGGTAGGCCGAGCAAATATAATAAAAATGACAATACTACCCAAACTAATTTACTTATTTAATGCCATACCAATCAAACTCCCAAGTAATTATTTTACAGATCTAGAAAAAAATAGTAGCAAAGTTCTTTTGGAATGACAAAAGGTCAAGAATTTTAAGGGAATTAATGGGAAAAAAGGCTGATGAAACTGGCTTTGCTGTACCAGATCTAAAATTATATTATAAAGCAGAGGTCATCAAAACCATTTGGTACTGGCTAAGAAATAGAGGAGTCGATCAGTGGAATAGGATAGGATCACAGGACAAAATAGGCAATAACTATAGCAATCTAGTGTTTGATAAACCCAAAGAGCTCAGCATTTGGGATGAATACTCACTATTTGACAAAAACTGCTTGGAAAATTGGAAACTATCTACTGGTCCTATATCCCAAAGAGATCTTAGAGGAGGGAAAGGGACCCACCTGTGCAAGAATGTTTGTGGCAGCCCTTTCTGTAGTGGCTAGAAACTGGAAACTGAAGGGATGCCCATCAATTGGAGAGTGGCTGAATAAATTATGGTATATGAATGTTATGGAATATTATTGCTCTGTAAGAAACGACCAGCAGGACGATTTCAGAGAGGCCTGGAGGGACTTGCATGAACTGATGCTGAGTGAAATGAGCAGAACCAGGAGATCATCATACACAGCAACAACAGTATTACATGATGATCAATTATGATGGACATGGCTCTCTGCAACAAAGAATTGTCTCAAACCAGTTCCAATTGTTCACTGAAGAAAACCATATACACCCAGAGAGAGGGAAATGAAATATGGACCAAACGTAACATTTTCATGATCTCTATTGACATTTGCTTGCATTGTGTTGCCTTTCTCTGATTCTTTTTTTTCTTGTAGATAGGATTTTTCTTGCATAACTTCTCAAGCATTTCAACATTATTAACATGTAGTGGACTTCCTGCCATCTAGGAGAGGGGAGGGGACTGGGGGTAAAATTTGTAATGGAAAGCTTGATAAAGATCAATGTTGGGGAACTACCCATACATATGTTATACAAATAAAAAGCTTTAATAAAAAAAAGAAAAAGAAAAAGAAAATTGGAAACTAGAGTGGAAGAAATTAGGGCTTGACTCACACCTAACACCACATACCAAGATAAGATCTAAATGGGTTTGTGATTTAGATATAGTGATATTATAAGCAAATTAGAGGAACATAGGATAGTTTACCTCTCAGACCTGTGAAGATGGAATAAATTTGTGTCCAAAGAAGAAGTGGAACTCTTAATTGAACACTAGATAGATAATTTTGACTATATTAAGTTAAAAAGTTTTTGTACAAACAAAACCAATGCAGACAAGATTAGGAGGGAAGCAATAAATTGGGAACTCATATTTACATTTAAGGGTTCTGATAAAGGCCTCATTTCTAAACTATGTAGAGAATTGTCTCATATTTATAAGAATCCAAGCCACACTCCAATGCATAAATGGTCAAAGAATATGAGCAGCCAATTTTCAGATGATGAAATTAAAACTATTTCTGGTCAAATGAAAAGGTGCTCCAAATCACTGTTGATCAGAGAAATGCAAATTAAGACAACTCTGAGGTACTACTACATACCTGTCAGATTGGCTAAAATGACAGGAACAGATAATGACAAATGTTGGAGGGGATGGGGGAAAACTGGGGCACTGATACATTGTTGGTGGAACTGTGAACGGATCTAGCCATTCTGGAGAGCCATTTGGAACTATGCTCAAAAAGTTGTCAAACTGTGCATACCCTTTGACCCAGCAGTGTTTCTACTGGGCTTATATCCTAAAGAGATCTTAAAGGAAGGAAAGGGACCCACATGTGAAAAAATGTTTGCTGCAGCCATTTTTGTAGTGGCTAGAAATTGGAAACTGAATGCATCCCCATCGATTAGAGAATGGCTGAATAAATTATGGTATATGAATGTTATGGAATATTATTGTTCTGTATGAACTGATGCTGAGTGAAATCAACAGAACCAGGAGATCATTATACACGGCAACAACAAGACTATATGATGATCAATTCTGATGGACATGGCTCTCTTCAACAATGAAATGTTTCAAACTAGTTCCAATTTTTCAGTGAAGAAAGCCATATACACCCAGAGAGAGGAACATGAAATGTGGACCACAACATAACATTTTCGTGCTCTCTATTGATGTTTGCTTACATTGTGTTTCCTTTCTAAGATTTTTTTTCTTGTAGATATGATTTTTCTTGCACAGCAAGATATCTGTGGAAATACATATCCATATATTTTATTTGTCAAGTATTTTAACATAATTAACATGTAGTCGACTTCCTGCCATCTAGGGGAGGGGTGGAGATTGGGGGGGGGAATTTGTAACAGAAAGCTTTTTAAGGGTCAATGTTGAAGAATTACCCATACATAGGTTTTTCAAATAAAAAGCTTTAATAAAAAAAGTTCAATTGGTCAAATACAAAAGCAGATAAAAAGACTAACATAAGAAAATAATTCACTAAAAATTAGAATTGAACAAATGGAAGTGAATGACTCAAGGAGAAATCACGAATTAGTCAAACAGGGGCAGATTGATGGCACAGTGGATAGAACACTGGCTCTGATGCCAGGAGAACCTGAATTCAAATCCAGCCTTAGATATTTAATAATTCCTAGCTGAGTGACCCTGGGCAAGTCGCTTAACCCCAATTGCCTCAGCAAAATAAAAGGAAAAAAACTAAGAATCAGTCAAAAAATAAAATAAAATGATAGAATAGAATATAAAATACCCCATCAGAAAAACACTTGACCTGGAAAATATATTCAGGAGAGACAATCTAACAAATATTGCTTTACCTGAAAATCAAAATTAAAAAAAGAGAGTAGATAACTTTCAAGAAAATCATCAAGGAAAACTGCCCTGGTATCCTAGTCCCAGAAGGTAAAACAGCCATCAAAAGAATCTACCAATCACCTCCTGAAAGAGACCCCAAAATGAAAACTCCAAGTAATATTGCAGCCATATTTCAGAATTATCAGATCCAGAAGAAAATACTGCAAGAAGCCAGAATATTGAGGAGTCACAATCAGGATTACTCAGGACCTAGCAGCTTCTACTTTAAAAGGTAGAAAGTGGAATATGATATTCCAGAGGATAAAGGAGCTTCAACTGCAGCCAACAATCAACTATCCAGCAAGATTAAACATTACCTTTCAGGGGAAAAAATAGACTTCAATGAAATAGGGGAATTTCATTTATTTTTAATGAAATGACCAGAGTTGAACAGAAAACTTGCTCTTCAAATACCGAACTCAAGAGAAACATAAAAAGGGGAAAAGGCCCAAAAAACCTCTGCTTTTTAAAGGTTAAAAAAGTTTACATGCCTGTATGAGAAAACAATATGTTTAACTCTTGAAAAATTTTATTTTTGTCAGGGGTATACTTTGAGGGTGTAGGTATAATTTGATCTTATTGTTATCATATAAAAATAAACTAGGGGTGGAAAGCAAATTGTTTTGGAAGAACAGGAAAAGGGAAGTTAAATAGTGTAAATTGCATCACTTGAAGAGGCAAAAAAGGCCTATTATAATTGAGGGAGAGAAGGGAGAGGGATGAGTATTGGGTAACCCTTAATCTCACTGGATTTAGCTCCACTACAGAATATAGATATATTTAGTTTTATAGAGAAATTTGTCTCATCCTTTAGAGAAGTAGGAGGGGAAAAGAATAAGAAAAAGGGAGGAGCTATAAAAGGGAAGGGCTGATTAAGGGAGGTAGTAGTCAGAAGCAAAACATTGAAGAGGAGGGAAAGGGGGAAAGGAAAGGGAAAAAGTATATCTTGGCAAAAATAAGATGGCAGGAAATGCAGAGTTAATAATTTTAACTTTGGATGTGAATGTAATGAATTGTCCCATAACATGGAAGCAGATAGTAGACTGGATTAAAAGCCAGAATCCTGCAATATGTTGTTTACAAGAAACACATTTAAAGCAAGGTGATATCTACAGAGTAAAGATGAAAAGGCTGGAGCAGAATCTATTATGCTTCGGCTGAAGTAAAAAAAAAAAAAAAAGCAGGAGTAGTGATCCTGATCTCAGATCAAGCAAAAGCAAAAATAGATCAAATTAAAAGAGATAAAGAAATAAATTACGTTTTGCTAAAGGGAACCATAGATAATGATGTAATATTAATGCTAAATATATATGCACCAAGTGGCATAGCATCTAAATTCCTAGATGACAATTTTAAAAAATTGAAAGAAGAAATAGCAAAAATTTTAGTAGTAGGAGATTTCAACCGTGCTCTAACAGAACTGGATAATTTGAACGACAAAGTAAATAAGAAAGAAGTTAAGGAGGTAAATAAAATTTTAGAAAAGTTAGGTATAATAGACCTTTGGAGAAATTTAATGGTGACAGGAAGGATTATACTTTTTTTCTGAGCAGTACATGAACATACACAAAAATTGACTATATGTTAGAGCATAAAAACCACAAAATTAAATGCAGAAAGGTAGAAATAGTAAATGCATTTTTTTCAGATCATGATGCAATAAAAATTACATGTAATAAAGGTCCGGAAAAGTATACCAAAAATTAATAGAAAACTAAATGACATAATCCTAAATAATGAGTGGGTGAAATAACAAATCATAGACACAAATTCATCCAAGAGAATTACAACAATGAAAGAATATACCAAAATTTATGAGATGCAGCTAAAGTAGATCTTAGGGGAAATTTTATATCTCCAGATGGTTACTTCCATAAAATAGAGAAAGAGAAGATTAATGAAATAGACGTGCAACTAAAATTGCTAGATAAAAGAACAAATTAACCCTCCTCAATTAAATACCAAATTTGAAATTCTGAAAATAAAAGGGGAAATTAATAAAATTGAAAGCATGAAAACTATTGAATTAATAAACAAAATGAACAGTTGGCTTCATGAAAAAACCAACAAAAAATAAACATTGAGTTGATTTGATTAGGAAAAGAAAATGAAATCAAATTGCTAGCATCAGAAATGAAAAGGGTGAACTTTCCACCAATGAAGAGGAAATTAAAGCAATAATAGGAGCTATTTTGTCCAACTGTATGGCAATAAATCTGATAATCTAAGTGAAATGGATGAATATTTACAAAAATATAGATTGCCCAGATTAACAGAGAATGAAATAAATTACTTAAATAATGCCATTTTAGAAAAAGCAATTGAACAAGCTATTAATGAATTCCCTAAGAAAAAATCCCCAAAGCCAGTTGTATTTACATGTAAATTCTACCAAACATTTAAATACAACTAATTCCAATACTATGCAAACTATTGGAAAAAATAGAGAGAGAGAGACCTACCAAATTCCTTTTAGGACACAGATAATAGTGTTGATAATTAACCCAGGTAGGATCAAAACAGAGAAGGAAAATTAGATCAAAACAGAGAAGGAAAATTATAGAACAATTTGCCTAATGAATATTGAGGCAAAAATCTTGAATAAAATATTAGCAAAGAGATTACAAGTCATTCTCAGGATAATACACCATAACCAAGTAGAATTTATACCAGGAATGCAGGGCTGATTCAATATTAAAAAAACCATTAGAATATTTGACTATATCAATAACCAAACTAACAGAAATCATATGTTTATCCCAATGATGCAGAAAAAAAGCATTTGACAAAATTCAACACCCATTCCCATTAAAAACATCAGATAGCATAGGAATAAATTAAGTTTTCCTTAAATAATCAGTAACATTTATTTAAAACAATTAGCAAACAACCTATGTAAACAGGATAAACTAGAACCACTCCCAATAAGATCGGAATTGAAACAAAGTTGGCCACTCTCATCACTACTATTTAATATAGCCAAATTCCAGAGTTCCCAGGATGACACAAATAGTGTCAGAAAGAAACAATTCAATACCATGGAGCCAGAGTGAGGATAGCACAAGTTTTATATTAATAGAAGGAGATAGTAGGATAAACAAGGGGAAATATAGAGAAAGAGAAATACGCAGTAAGCATAACTGAAAAAAAAATCTATAGTAAGTTTCTCTAAAAAATGGCTTCATTTCTCAAATATATAAATAATTGATAAAAACTTGTAAAAATAAGATTCATTTTCCAATTGATAAATCATCAAAGGATATGAGCAAGCAATTTTCAGATGAAGTAATCAAAGCTACATATAGTCATATAAGAATGTTCTAAATTAGTATGGTTAAATAAATACATAGTAAAACCTCTTCAGTTGGTTGTTGTCCTTTGGTCTCTAAGAGAGCCCAAATGGCATCACTAAGTCAAGGAATTTAAGCTACATTCCTGTGTGGGCAATGCAGCAGATTTATGTATCCAATGCCTGTAAAAGAATTCATTGTAATCTACTTTTAACCAGTTGTTTGATTCCCTTGCCATTTGTATTCAGAGAGTTCCAAAAAACTATTTCTGCCACTGCTGCTGTTAATGATGATGATCATTCAATTGCCTCCCTACCAAGGCTTGTTGCTAGTTTTCTGAGGACTAGGCTATGCTGGTCTATTCTCTTCTGGACTAAACTCCACTTTTACCCCAGTGCAACAGAACTTGTCAGACAATTTAAGTTGTCTGGTCCTGGAAAATTGTTTTACCTCATTCTTTTGTGGATTCTGATACTTCACCATTTGTTTTGAGACATTATTTAGAGTTGTTTAGAAAGAAACTTGGGAGATCTCAGGTGAGCCCCTGGCATTTCTCCACTATCTTGACTTTTGGACTTATCTCTTGGAAGGGATGAGGAACAAACATTGTTGTCCTTGGTTAACTAGCACAGTAGATAGAGAGCCTGTCCTTATATCAGGAAAACCTGAGTTCAAATCCATTTTCAGACTCTTAACCTGGATGATCTTGAACAAATCACTTAACCACTATTTGTCTCAGTTTCCTCATTGTAAAATGGGAGTAATAATAGCACTTACCTCCTAGGATTCTTGTAAGGATTAAGTGAAATAATAATTATAAAACACATACTAGTGATACTTTGCATATAATAAATCAATGTTAACTATTGGTTATTGGGTTTAATTTGGATTTTAAATAATGTAATCTGAATCTCAATTCATAGGTCAACTGAGCAAATATAATAAGAAAGAACAAAACCAGGACTACATAGTGTGAGTAGAGCAGATAGAAAATAAGAAATAGAATTCAAAGATAATTTTCTGAGGAGTCTCCTTTTTTGCTAATCTTTAGTATTCTTTTTTTTCCTAGAGGACAGACCAAAGACATTGTAACTAGCAATTTCTACACCCAATAAAAAAGATGTTATAACTAGAAATGTCTGTATCCAATTTCATTTTATTCATAAAGATTCAAATATATTCAACAAATTGCTTAGTAAGACAAAGTTTTTTTTCTCTTTTATTTATTTATTTATTTTTTTAATATGTAAAGCTTTTTATTTACAAAACATATCAGTGATTTTTCAACATTGACCTTTGCAAAAACTTTTTTTCCCAAGCTTTTCCCCTCCTTCCCCCCAACTCCCACCCCTAGATGACAGGTAATCTAATA
>JAJPUD010022963.1:0-20628 GCA_023553655.1 Myrmecobius fasciatus | reverse complement strand
TTCCATTTGGGCACAACTCAAAAGGTTTAAAAAGCTTGTTGTTTTTATCAGGCCTAAAACAATCCCTCTGAAATTTCACCTGTTATATCTAGTTGTGCTATTTGAGGGGAACCCGACTGACTTTTCATCTCTCTTCCACAGTGACAGCCCTTCCTGGACTTGAAGATGGCTAAAATTTGGTCCTTCTCAAGTCCTCTCTCAAGTCTCAATATTCTTGGTTCCTCCCACCATTGTCATTGCTGCCTTTGGAACAAGCCCCAGATTGTCTTTGTCTTCTCTAAGATATAATGCACTAAACTGAACACTCCATGTGGTCCCTGACCAAGGCCGACTCTATGCCTCTCATTTGGAAAATATGTCTTTCTTTTTTTTTTATTAAAGTTTTTATTTTTTGCATAAGCTATGTATGGGTAGTTCCTCAGCATTGATCTTTACAAAACTTTCCGTGACAAATTCCGCCCCCCCAGTCCCCTCCCCACGCCTAGATGGCAGGAAGTCCATTACATGTTAAATATGTTAAAATACTTGACAAGTTGAATATATGTATACATATTTCCACACTTATTGTTGTGCAAGAAAAATCGTAACTACAAGAAAAAAAATCAGAGCAAGGAAACACAATGCAAGCAAACATCAGTAGAGAGCATGAAAATGTGATGTTGTGGTCCACATTTCATATCCCTCTCTCTGGGTGTATATGGCTTTCTTCACTGAACAATTGGAACTGGTTCGAAACATTTCATTGTTGCAGAGAGCCATGTCCGTCAGATTTGATCATTAGGTAATATTGTTGTTGTCGTATATAATGATGTCCTGGTTCTGCTTGTTTCACTCAGCATTAGTTCATGCAAGTCTCTCCAGGCTTCTCTGAAATCATCCTGCTGGTCGTTTCTTACACAACAATAATATAATATTCTATAATATTCATATACCATAATTTATTCAGCCACTCTCCAATTGATGGGCATCCTTTCAGTTTCCAGTTTCTAGCCACTACTAAAAGGGCTGCCACAAACATTCTTGCACATGTGGGTCCCTTTCCTTCCCTTAAGATCTCTGGGATATAAGCCCAATAGAAACACTGTTGGTCAAAGAATATGCACAGTATTATAGCCCTTTCGTCACTTCCAAATAGCTCTCCAGAATGGTTGGACCCGTTCACAGTTCCACCAACAAGGTATCAGTGTCCCAGTTTTCCCACATCGCCTCCAACATTCGTCATTTTCTTTTCCTGTCGTCTTACTCAATCTGACAGGAGTGTAGTGGTATCTCAGAGTTGTCTTGATTTGTATTTCTCTGCTCAATAGTGATTTGGAGCCCTTTTTCATATGATGTGAAATGGTTTTAATTTCATTATCTGAAAATTGTCTGCTCATTTCCCTTGACCATTTATCTATTGGAGAGTGGCTTGAATTCTTATAAATATGAGACAATTCTCTATATATTTTAAAAATGAGGCCTTTATCAGAACCTTCTTAGTCTTGTCTGCATTTGTTTTCTTTGTACAAAACCTTTTTAACTTAATATAATCAAAATAATTTATCCGGTGTTCAATTTAGAGTTCCAGTACTTCTTCGGACACAAATTCCTTCCTTTTCCACAGGTCTGACAGGTAAACTATCTTATGTTCCTCTAATTTGCTTATAATATCACTCTTCATATACAGATCAAGAACCCATTTAGATCTTATCTTGGTATATGGTGTTAGGTGTGGGTCCAGCCCTAATATCTTCCATAGCAGTTTCCAATTTTCCCAGCAGTTTTTGTCAGTGAGTTCCTTTCCCAAAAGCCTGGGTGTTTGGGTTTATCAAATACTGGATTGCTATAGTTGTTGCCTAGTTTGTCCTGTGATCCAATCCTATTCCACTGATTGACTACTCTATTTTTTGCCAGTACCAAATGGTTTTGATGACCACTGCTTTATAATATAATTTTAGACCTGGTGCAGTAACGTCACCTTCATCTGCCTTTTTTTTCATTAATTCCCTTGAAATTCTTGACCTTTTGTTCTTCCAAATGAACTTTGCTACTATTTTTTCTAGATCTGTAAAATAATCTCTTGGGAGTTTGATTGGTATGGCACTAAATAAGCAAATTATTTTGCGTAGTATTTTCATTTTTATTATATTCACTCTGCCTACCCATGAGAACTTGATGTTTTTCCAATTGACTAGGTCTGACTTTATTTGTGTGGCAAGTGTTTTGTAGTTTAGTTGGTATAGTTTCTGACTTATCCTTAGCAGATATATTCCCAAATATTTTATGCTATCAACCGTTATTTTGAATGGAATCTCTTTTTCTATCTCTTGCTGCTGAATTTTGTTGGTAATATATATAAATGCTGCTGATTTATATGGATTTATTTTGTATCCTGTAACTTTGCTAATGTTGTGAATTGTTTCCAGTAGTTTTTTAGTTGTCTCTAGGGTTCTCTAAGTATACCATCATGTCATCTGCAAAAAGGGATAATTTGGTTTCCTCATTACCTACTCTGATTCCTTTTATCTCTTTTTCTTCTCTTATTGTCAAAGTTAGCATTTCTAATACAATATTAAATAGTATTGGTGACAGTGGGCAGACTTGTGTAACTCCTGATCTTATTGGGAATGGTTCTAGTTTGTCTCCATTACGTACGATGCTTGCTGATTGTTTTAAGTAGATGCTACAAATCATTTTAAGGAAAAACCCATTTATTCCTATACACTCTAGTGATTTTTAATAATCATCGGTGTTGGATCTTATGAAATGCTTTTTCTGCATCTATTGAGATAATCATATGGTTTTTGTTAGTTTGGTTATTGATATAATTATTTATGCTGTTAGTTTTCCTAATATTGAACCAGCCCTGCATTCCTGGTAAAAATCCTACTTGGTCATAGTGTACTATCCTGGGGATGACTTTCTGTAATCTCATGGCTAATATCTTATTTAAAATTTTTGCATCAATATTCATTATGGAAATTGGTCTATAGTTTTCTTTCTCTGTTTTTCCCCTACCTGGTTTAGCTATCAGCACCATATTGGTCTCATAGAAGGAATTTGGCAGTATACTTTCTGTCCCTATTTTCTCAAATAGTTTGTATACTATTGGAATTATTTGTTCTTTGAATGTTAGGTAAAATTCACATGTCAATCCATGTGGCCCTGGAGATTTTTTTCTTAGGGAGCTGGTTAATAGCTTGTTCTAGTTCTTTTTCTAATATGGGGCTATTTAAATAATTTATTTCCTCTTCTGTTAACCTGGGCAATCTATATTTTGTAGATATCCCTCCATTTCATTTAGATTATCAAACTTACTGGCATAAAGTTGGGCAAAGTAACTCCTAACTGTTACTCTAATTTCATCTTCATTGGAGGAAAGTTCTCCCTTATCATTTTTGAGACTAACAATTTGATTTTCCTCTTTCCTGTTTCTTATCAAATTAACTAAAGGCTTATCTATTTTGTTGGTTTTTTAATAAAACCAATTCTTAGTTTTATTTATTAATTCAATAGTTTTCTTATTTTCAATTTTATTAATTTCCTCTTTTATTTTTAGAATTTCCAATTTAGTATTTAATAGAGTGTTTTAATTTCTTTTTTTTCTAGTTTTTTTTTTTAATTAGTAAGCCCAATTCGTTGATCTTTTTTTTCCCTCTATTTTATGCAAGTAAGCATCTAGAGATATAAAATTGCCCCTTACAACTGCTTTGGCCATATCCCAAAAATTTTAGTATGTTGTCTCATTATTGTCATTCTCCTGGAAGTAATTATTGATGGTGTCTCTGGTTTGCTCTTTCACCCATTCATTCTTCAAGATTAGATTATTTAATTTCCTATTAACTTTTGATCTATTTTCTCCTGGCCTTATATTGCATGTGATTTTTATTGCATCATGATCTCAAAAAGATGCATTTACTATTTCTGCCTTTCTGCACTTGATTTTGAGGTTTTTATGCCATAATACATGGTCAATTTTTGTTCAAGTTCCATGAATCGCTTAGGAAAAAAGTAACCTTCCTACTGTCTCCATTCAAATTTCTCCACAGATCTATCATACCTAACTTTTCTAACAATTGGTTTTTGTCCCTAGTTTCTTTCTTATTTATTTTGTGGTTTGATTTATCTAATTCTGAGTGAGTAAGGTTGAGATCCCCCAGTAGTATAGTTTGGCTGTCTATTTCTTCTTGCATCTCTCTTAATTTCTCCCCTAGGAATTTGTGTGCTATTGCACTTGGTGCATATATATTTAGTATAGATATTGCTACATTATCTATGGTACCCTTTAATAAAATATAGTTTCCTTCCTTATCTCTTTTGATTAGATCTATCTTGGCTTTTACTTGATCTGAGATAAGGATTGCTACCCCTGCTTTTTTTCTGTTCACCTGAAGCATAATAGGTTCTGATCCAGCCTTTTGCCTTCACCCTGTATGTGTCACTATGTTTTAGATGTGTTTCTTGTAAAGAACTTATTGTTGGATTCTGGTTTTTAATCCAGTCTGCTATCTGTTTTTGCTTTATGGGAGAGTTCATCCCATTCACATTCACAGTTAGAATAACTAATTCTCTATTTCCTGCCATCTTATTTACCCAAGTTATGTTTTTTTTTTTCCTTTCCTTTCCCCTTTCTCCCTTCCTCTTCCTCAGTATTTTGCTTTTGATGGCCACCTCCCTCAAACAATCCTCACCCCTTTAGATCCCCTCCCCGTTTTTTACCTCTTTCCCCTGATTCTTCTAATTTCCCTTCTACTAGTCTATCCCTTTCTTTTCCTCCTTTCGCTCTCACTTCCCTATAAGGAAGGACAAGTTTCTCTGGGAAACTAAATGTGTCTGATATACTCTTTTAGAACCCAATCTGATGACAGAAATATTTACACAATGCTCATCTCCCTCCCTTCTTTCCCTCAAATGTGTTAGGTTTTCTTTGCCTCTTCATGACATTTTACCTTATTTTTACCTCTCTTTTTTAAACCTTATTTTACCACCTTTTCCCTCTTTCTCCAAGTATGATAGCCTTTCCCCCCCTGGCTTTTTTCTTATTATCAAAGTAATATCCAATTATACCCACAATCTTTAAGTACCCCCTTAGTAGAAAGAAAGTTCTCAAGAGTCATTTCTTTTTTACCTTTTTATGCTTCTCTTGAGTTCTGTATTTGGAGGTGCAATTTTTTTTCTCAGATCTGGTCTTTTAATTAGAAATAGGCGAAATCCACCCATATCATTAAATGACCATCTTCTTCCCTGGATTATAATGCTCATTCTAGCTGGATATGTTATTTTTGGCTCTAATCCAAGTTCCTTTGACTTTCAGAATATCTGATTCCAGGCCCTTTGATCCTTCAATGTGGAGGCTGACAGATCCTGTGTGATTCTAATTATTGATCCTCGGTATTGGAATTGTTTCTTTCTAGCTGCTTAGCAAAACCTTTTCCTTTGTGCGATAGTCCTGAAATTAAGCCACAATATTCCTTGGGATTTTAATTTTGGGGTCTCTTTCAGGAGGTGATTGGTGAATTCTTTCAATGGTGATTTTGCCTTCTGATTCTACAATCCCAGGGAAGTTTTCTTTCAGGATTTCCTGGAAGATAGTGTCTAGGTTCTTTTTTCATCATGGCTTTCAGGAAGTCCAATAATCCTTAGATTGTCTTTCCTAGATCTATTTTCCAATTCAGTTGCTTTTCCTAGGAGATATTTCATATTTCATAGAATTGGGAGAGCATAGAAAGGAATTGTAATAACTAATAATGGTAAAGACACATTCCCTATTGGAACTTGCCATTTACCAGGAGAAAGGGAACACCCTTTTTGTGACCCTGGGGTTAGGGGGTTCCCTTAGCTGGCAGAGTAAATCCTGAAAGGGACTCGGCACCCTAAAAGAGTTAGCCAAAAGAGAAGTGTGGTCGGAAAGCCTAGTGGAGTTAGGAGAGACACCATGTGGCCTGGGGGAAGGGGAAGGAGATTGTTGTGGCAGACTCAGGGGATTCAGTGCCAACCATAAGCAGATTTCTAGGGAAAATTTAGCCTCAGGGAATTTATGTAACTTGGGTTTCTGACTGGATTACGTCCACAGAAGGTGGGACCACAGAGCTAAACTGAACTCTATCAGAGCCCTCTTCCTGCCTGCCCCAGGGAACAACTTTATATGTGCTTCAATTTCTCTCTGTCAGTCACACCCACCATTCAGGACCCCATCAATCAGCAGATTGTATAACCTGGAAAGGGGTAAGAGGATTTGGACTCATGTGAACAGTCCACTGCCATCTCTACCAAAGAAAAGTAGAGCAAACACAGTTTGGTATAGAAATACAATCAACATAAGAGGGAAACAGGAAAGGACAAGAAAAAATAGAAAGGAGTGGGGATAAGAGGAAGGGTAGCAGAGGGGAAGGATCATTCCTAAGTAAAAATAAATGCTGAACTTGGAGAGAAGAAATCAAAAAAAAAGGAAGCAGAAGAAGAAAAAGAAGAAGAAGAAGGAGGAGGAGGAGGAGGAGGAGGAGGAGGAGGAAAGAGAGGGGAAAAGGGGATCTGTAATAAAGAAGGAACCAGTACCAAAGCATAGTGAAAGTACCAGAACATTACAGAGTAATACACAATGACCATGATTATGAATGTGAGTAAAATGAACTCGATTATAAAATGGAAGCAGATGGTCCATTAGATTAGAAACCGCATTCCAACAATGGTGTTTGAAAGAAACACATGAGGATAAATTCTTCCAGATTTCAAATGTGCAATTGAAGGAAAATACCCTAACTAAACTACAACAAAGAAACAAACAAAAAAAACAGTGGTGGTATGATTACATGACTTACTCAAGTATGATTAAAGACAATTAGATGCTTACTTGGTGTGTAGTGTGAGATGTTCTTCACCTAGTTTCTGGCAGACCGTTTTCCCTGTGGTGTTTTTTTGAAATGTTGTTAGTGGTGGAATAGCTATGCTCCCTGGGTTTATTTACACTGTTAATAACTATGCTGATTTGCTTCTGTATATGTGTAACTAATCAGTTCTACCGATCAGCCTCTTTATTTTTGTTGTTATCTTTCAGTCATGTCCAACTCTTTGTGACCCCGTTTCCCTTTTGCCTTCATCCTTTCCCAGCATCAGGGCCTTTTCCACTGAGTTTCAAATTCTCATTATGTGGCTAAAATATTTAAGTTTCATTGTCAGTTTTTGAGTTTCCAGTGAATAATTTGAATGAATTTCTTTAAGTATGGACTGATTTGACCTCCTTGCTGTCCAATGGAGTCTCAATAGTCTTCTCCAGCACCACAATTCAAAAATGTTCATTCTGCTGTGCTCATTTCTTTTCACTGTCCACCTTTTATAGCCATATATTGTTTTTTTATTGTTAGTTTCAATTTTTTTATTAAAGCTTTTTATTTGCATATCATATATATGGGTAGTTCCTGAACACTGAACCTTACAAAGCTTTCCTTTACAAATTTTCCTCCTAGTCCCCGCCCCTGCCCTAGATGGCAGGAAGTCCACTACATGTTAATTATATTAAAATACTTGATAAGTCGGATATATGTATACATGTTTCCACATTTATCTTGCTGTGCAAGAACAATTGTATCTACATGAACAAAAAATATCTGAGAAAGGAAACACAATGCAAGCAAACATCAATATAGAGCATGGAAATGTTATATTGTGGTCCCCATTTGATATCCCTCTCTCTGGGTGTATATGCCTTTGCTCAGTGAACAATTGGAACTACTTTGAAACCTTTCATTGTTGAAGAGAGCCATGTCCATCAGAATTGATCATCATATAGTCTTGTTGTTGCCGTGTATAATGATCTCCTGGTTCTGCTCATTTCACTCAGCTTCAGTTCATGCAAGTCTCTCCAGGCCTCTCTGAAGTCGTCCTGCTGGTCATTTCTTACGGAGCAGTAATATTCCATAACATTCATATACCATAATTTATTCAGCCACTTTCCAATTGATGGGCATCCCTTCAGTTTCCAGTTTCTTGCCACTACAAAAAGGGCTGCCACAAACATTCTTCCACATGTGGGTCCCTTTCCCTCCTCTAAGATCTCTTTGGGATATAGGCCCAATAGAAACTCTTGTTCTTTCTCTTTCTCTGAAACGGGGCTATTTAGATAACTTATTTCCTCTTCTATTAACGTGGGTAGTCTATATTTTGTCGGTATTCCTCCATTTCATCTACATTATCAAATTTGTTGGCATAAAGTTGGGCAAAGTAACTCCTAATTATTGCCCTAATTTCCTCTTCATTGGTGGAAAGTTCTCCCTTTTCATTTTTGAGACAAAAAATTTGATTTTCCTCTTTCCTTTTTCTAATCAAATGTGAACAGTCCACTTCCATCTCTACCAAAGAAAAGTGGAACAAGCACAGTTTGGTATAGAAATACAAACAACATAAGAGGGAAACAGAAAAGGACAAGAAAAAGTAGAAAGGAGTGGGGATAAGAGGAAGGGTAGCAGAGGGGAAGAATTAGTCCTAAGTAAAAATAAATTCTAAACTTGGAGAGAAGATAGCAAAAGAAAAAAAGAAGGAAACTAAAAGGAAAGAAAGGGGATCTGTAATAAAGAAGGAACCAGTACCAAAGCATAGAGAAAGTACCAGAACAGTAAAGAGTAATACACAATGACCATGATTATGAATGTGAATAAGATGAACTTGATTATAAAATGGAAGCAGATGGTCCAATAGATTAGAAAGCACAATCCAACAATGGTGTTTGCAAGAAACACATGAGGATAAATTCTTCCAGATTTAAAATGTGCGATTGAAAGAAAATACCTTAACTAAACTAAAAGAAACAATCAAAAAAAAAAAAACAGTGGTGGTGTGATTTAATGACTTACTTGCTCAAGTATGATTAAAGACAATTTGATGCTTACTTGGTATGTAGTGTGAGATGTTGTTCTTCACCTAGTATCTGACAGACCATTTTTCTTGTGGTTTTTGGAAATATTGTTAGTGCTGCAATAGCTATGATCCCTGGATTTATTTACACTATTAATAACTATGCTGATTGGCTTCTGTATACGTGTAACTAATGAATTCTACCGGTCAGTCTCTTTATTTTTGTTGTAATCCTTCAGTCATGTCCAACTTATTGTGACCCCTTGGACACAACCTTCTCATCTTCTGCTGCCCTTCTCCCTTTTGCCTTCATCCTTTCCCACCATGAGGATCTTTTCCAATGAGTTCCATCTTCTCAATATGTGGCTAAAATATTTAAATTTTAGCATCAGTTTTTGATTTTCCAACGAATACCTTGAATTAATTTCTTTAAGTATGGACTGATTTGACCTCCTTGCTCTCCAAGGGATTCTCAAGAGTCTTCTCCAGCACCACAATTCAAAAATGTAGGTTCTGCTGTGCTCATCTTTTCTTTTTCTTTTTTTAAACAGGCCACCTATTATAGCCATACATTGTTGCTGGGAAATCCATGGATTGGACTATACAGAACTTTGTTTCCAAGGTGATATTTCTGTTTTTTAGTATGCTGTCATCGTATTCCATAACTGTCCTTTCAAGGAGCGAGTGCCTTTGAATTTCATGGCTGCAGTCACTTGCTGTGATCTTTGAACCCAAGAATACAAAATCTACCACTGCTCCCATTTCTTCTCTTTCTGTTTTCCAGGAAGAGATAGAACCAGTGGCCAAGATTTTCTTTTTTTATGTTAAAATTCAAGCCAATTTTTTACCCTTCCTTCTTTCACCCTTATCAAATGTCTTCTTAATTTTTCTTTATGTATCATCTGCATATCTGAGATTGTTGATATTTCTCCCAGAAACCTTCCTTCCAGCTTTTGATTCATCCATCCTAGAATTTCACATGGTACACATGCTCATATTATATGTTAAATAAATAAGATGATAATATACAGCCTTGTTATACTGCTTTTCCATTCTGAAACCAATCAGTTATTCCACGTTCAGGTCCAACTGCTGCTGCTTGGCCCACATACACGTTCCTCCGGAGAAAAGATGATCTGATTCTCCCATTTCTTTAAGGACGTCTCACATTTTGTTGTGATCCACACAGTCAAAGGCCTTAATGTATTCAGTGAAATAGATGTAAATTTGTTTTTCTGGAGCTCCCTTACTTTCTCCATAATTCGGCAATTCTGCACTTTGGTCTCTAGTTGTTTCAAAAACAAATGGACTCTTCTGATACATCTCAGTTTACAAAGCGCTGAAGCCTGACTTGCACAATCTTAAGTATAAGCTTGTTGGCATGTGAAAGGAGTTCAATTGTTTGGAAATTTGAATATGCCTTGTTAGTGCCCTTTTTTAGCATTAGGACAGGAAGTGACCTTTTCCAACCCAGTGGTCACTGTTACATTTCCCAAATTTGCTGTATACTGAGGGCAGCACTTTCCCTGCATCATCTTTAAGGATTTTAAACAACCCAGCTAGAATTCCATTACCTCCACTGTTCTTATTGACAATGCTTGGCAGGCCTAAAGCCCCCTTGACTTTATTCTCCAGGATGTCTGGCTCTAGATCAGTAAGCCCGCCATCGTGGTCATTTGTGATGTTCAGATTTTAATTGTATTTTGTATATTCTTGTCGCCTACTCTCAATCTCTTCTGCTGCTGTTAATTCCTATCATTTTTTCATGAAACATGCCTTCAATTTCTCTAATTTTCTTGGTTTTTTGTCTGTCCCATTTTATTCTCTTCCATTTCTTTGCATTGATCTTTTTAGGAAAACCTCATTATCTCTTCTTGCTATTCTGTGGAATTCTGCATTCAGTTGGTTATATCGTTCCCTTTTCCTTTCCTTCTTTTCCCACTATTTATCAAGCCTCATCAGACAGTCAATTTGCTTTCTTGCTCTTTTTCTTTGCAATTTTTTTTTGCTGCTGCTTCCTGTACAACATTGCAAACAACTCTGTAGTTCTTCAGATACCCCATCTACCAGACCTAATCCCTTAAATCTATTCATCGCCTCCAGTTCATATTCCTAAGGGATGTTATTTAAGGTCACACCAATATAGTCTGCTGGTTTTCCATACTTTCTTCAATTTACGTCTTAATTTTGCAATAAGAAGCTCATGATGTGGTACACACTCAGATCCGGGTCTTTGTTTTAACTGACTGTAGTGTCTCTACCTTTGGCGACTGATTTTATAATCAGTCTGATTTCAATATTGACCATCTAGTGATGTGTACTAGATGCACCTTTAGGATTGTTGGAAAAGAGTATTTTGAGACGTAGGAAGGGAAAGAATTTGGAGCTCAAAGTTTTTAAACAAATATTTAAAGTTATTTTTACTTGTACCTGCCGAAAAATAAAATAATAAATAAATAGGAAAAAGGAAGGAAAAAAAAGAAAAAAAATGTTTTTATGATCAGTGAGTTATCTTGACAAAATTTTTGTTTCTTACCCAATAATAAATTGTTTTGAAAGTTATGACTATGCAATATTGTTTGAGGTCAGGTATGGCCAGCCCTAGCCCTTCCTTTTTTTTCCATTGATTTCCTTGATAATATCTGACTTTTATTCTTACATATATTATGTTTCTTAGGTGTATAAAATTATACTTTGGAAGTTTGATATGACACTGAAAGAAGACATTAATTTTGGAAGTATATTCATTTTATTTTTTGGGCTAAGACAATTGGGGTTAAATGACTTGCCCAAAGTCACACAGCTAAAAAGTGTTAAGTGTTTGAGGCCAGATTTGAATTCAGGTCCTACTGAGTTCGAGGGTGGTGCTCTATCCACTCCACTACCTAGCTGCCCCCCATATATTCATTTTAATATAATTATTTGGTCTACCAATATCTAATTATTCAGAGTTGCCTTTATTTATGTAAAGTGTATTTTGTAATTGTGTCCATATGTTAGCTTGTGTCTTAGCAGGTAGGTTCCCCAGTATTTTACAGTATATGTAGTTAGTTTAAATGGAATTTTGCTTTCTATCTTTCCCAGTAGGGAATTCACAAAAGTGTCCGTGATTTGTATAGCTTTATTTTATATCTTGCAACCATAATGGTTTTATTTCCTCTTTCACTATGCTTTATTACTTCAATTTCTTTTTTTGTGTCTGTTATCACTGTAATAACTAGAATTTCCAATTCTCTATTGAATAATGTAATAATGTGAATTTTTGCTGCGCCCAAATTTATTGTATATGCTTTTAGTTTGTTCCTATTAAAATAATGTCTTGGTTTTTAGAGAAAGTCTATTTATCATTTTAGAAAAGCTTCATTTATTCCCATGCTTTCTAGTGTTTTTAATAGGAATGGGCATTGTATGTAGTCAAAATCTTTTTAAAGCATCTATTGAAATAATGTTATCTTTGTTATAAATTCGGTCAGTTATACTTATGGACTCCTTATATGGAACCAGACCTCTATTCCGGGTATAAGTTCTGCTTAGGTATGGGATATGCTCTTTATGATATGTCACAATAATGTCCTTGCAAGTATTTTGTATAATTTTTTGCATCAATATTCACTAGGAAAATTGTTCTATAATCTTTTCCCTGTGTTTTGGCTCTCCCTAGTTAGGTATCAGAGCCATATTTGTGTCATAGAAAGAATTTGGTAGGGTGACTTTTTTTTCAATTATTCTCAAATAGTTTATATGGTATTAGAATTAGCTAATTTTTTTTGTTTGTTTGGTTGAATTCACTTGTAAATTTTTTGGGTCTTTGGAGTTGCTTTTTCTCCCTTTGGGAGTTCATTTATGACTTGTTCAATTTCTTTTCCTGAGATAGTTCAGTATTCTATTTCCTCTTCTTTCATTATGAACAATTTATTTTTTGTAAATATCCATCAGGACAGAACCAATGGAATGAAGACTAAAAAGGAAATACAAAGCTGGGAAAAAATCTTTACATCCAGTGTTTCTGATAGTATAATTTCTAAACTATATAAAGAATTGTGTCAAATTTATAACAATATGAGTCATTCCTCAGTTGATAAATGTTCAAAGGAACAGTTTTGAGATGACAAAATTAAAAACACCTATAGTCATCTGAAAAGATGCTCTTTATCACTTTTGATAAGAGAAATGAATTTTTTTTTTGCTTTTTGCTTTTTGCTGAGGCAATTGAGGTTAAGTGACTTGCCCAGGGTCACACAGCTAGGGAATGTTAAGTGTCTGAGACCAGATTTGAACCCAGGTCCTCCTGACTTCAGGGCTGGTGCTCTATCCTCTGCGCCACCTAGCTGCCCCGAGAAATGAAAATTAAAACAACTCTGAGGTATCACCTCATACCTCTCAGATGGGCTGAAATAACAGGAAAGGATGATAAATGTTAGAGGGGATGAGGGAAAACTGGGACACTAAAGCATTGCTGGTGGAGTTGTGAAGTGATCCAACCACTTTGGAGAGCAATTTGGAACTGACCACAGGGCTATCAAACTGGGAATATTCGTTGACCCAGCAGTGCCACTAATGGATCTGTATCCAAAGGAAATCACAAAGGAGAGAAAAGCACCCACATGTACCAACATGTTTGGAGAAGTTCTTTTGGTGGCAAAGAACTGGAAAATGAATATTGTATTTTGTCAAAAGCTTTTTTTCAGCATCTATTGAAATAATGTTATTTTTGTAATAAAAGTGGTCAATGATCCTTATGGTTTCCTTATATGGAACAGCCCTCTATTCCCGGTATAAATTCTGCGAAGGTAAGGGATATGATCTTTATGATATGTTACAATAATGTGCTTGCAAGTATTTTCGTTAGTTTTATTGTATCAATATTAATTAGGAAAAAAACTTAACAAATTGTACTATATGAAAATAATGGAATATTATTGTTCCATCAAAAGCTTTCATGAACAAGCTGATTTTAGAAAGACTTCAAAAGATTCACATGACCGGATGCGGAGCAAAACAAGCAGAACCAAAAATGCATTGTACAAAAGAATAGCAACAATGTGTGATTAATCAACTATGAAAGACTTGATTCTTGTCAGTGGTTCCAAAGCAATTTTAACAGACTTTGTTATTTTGTTGTTATTGTTGTTGTTTTTTTATTAAAGTATTTTTATAATTTTCAAAACATTTTCATGGGTAATTTTTCATCATTGACCCTTGCAAAGCTTTCTGCTACAATTTTTTTCCCTTCTTCCCCCACTCCTACCCTAGATGGCAGCAAGTGTAATACATGTTAATTATGTTAACATACTTGACCAATCAAATATGTGTATACATAGTTATACAGTTATCTTGGTGTACAAGAAAAATCAGATCTACAAGGAAAAGAAACTGAGAAGAAAACAAAATGTAAGCAAATATCAGTAAAGAGAGTGAAAATGCTATATTGTGGCCCAGACTCAGATGCCACAGGCCTCTCTCTGTGTGTATATGGCTTTCTTTACTGAACAATTGGAACTGGTTTGAAACATCTCATTGTTGAAGAGAGCCATGCCCTTCAGAATTGATCATCATACAGTCTTATTGTTGCCATGTACAATGATCTCCTGGTTCTGCTCATTTCACTCAGCATCAGTTCATGAAATCTCTCCAGGCCTCTGTGAAATCATCCTGCTGGATGTTTCTCACAGAACAATAATATTCCATAATATTCATATACCATAATTTATTCAGCCACTCTCCAACTGATGGGCATCCATTCAGTTTCCAGTTTCTAGCCACTACAAAAAGAGCTGCCACAAACCTTCTTGCACATGTGGGGCCCTTTCCTTCTTTTATGATTTCTTTGGGATATAAGCCCAATAGAAAGACTGCGGGGTCAAAGGGTATGCACAGTTTGATAACTCTTTGAGCATAGTTCCAAATTGCTCTTCAGAATGGTTGGATCCGTTCCCAGTTCTACCAACGATGTATCAGTGTCCCAGTTTTCCCAAGTCCCCTGCAACATTCGTCATTAGCTTTTCCTGTCATCTTAGCCAATGTGACAGGTGTGTAGTGGTATCTCAGAGTTGTCTTGATTTGCATTTCTCTGATTAGTGATTTGGAGCACCTTTTCATATGACTAGAAAAAGTTTATATTTCATCACCTGAAAATTGTCTGTTCATGTTGATTGGAGAGTGGTGTGAATTCATACAAATATGAGACAATTCTCTATATATTTTAGAGATGAGACCTTTATCAGAACTCTTAAATGAAAGATGATTTTCCAATTTATTGGTTCCCTCTTTGTCTTGTCTGTATTAGTTTTGTTTGTACAAAAACTTTTTCACTTAATATAGTCAAAATTATGTATCTGATGTTCAATTTAGAGTTCCAATTCTTCTTTGGACACAAATTCCTTCCTTCTCCACAGGTTTGAGAAGTAAACTATCCTATGTTCCTCTAATTTACTTATAATATCACTCTTTGTATCTAAATCATGAACCAGTTTATATCTTATCTTGGTATGTGGTGTTAGGTGTGGATCAAGCGTTAATTTCTTCCATACATGTTTCCAATTTTCCGAGCAGTTTTTGTGGAATGTTGAGTACTTATCTCAAATGCTAGGGTCTTTGGGTTTATCAAACACTAGACTGCTGTATTTATTGCTTGGTTTGTCCTGTGATCCCATCCTATTCCATTGATCAACTACTCTATTTCTTAACCAGTACCAAATGGTATTGATGACCACTGCTTTATAATTTTAGATCTGGCACAGCAAGGCCACCCTCATCAACCTTGTTTTTCATTAATTCCCTTGAGATTCTTGACCTTTTGTTCTTCCAAATGAACTTTGCTATTATTTTTTCTAGAGCTCTGAAATATTTTTTGGAAGATTGATTGTTATGGCACTAAACAAGTAAATTAGTGTGGGTATTACTGTCATTTTTATTATTTTTGCTGGGCGTATGCATGAGCACTTGATCTTTTCCCAACTGATTACATCTGACTTTATTTGTGTGGAAAGTGTTTTATAGTTAATTCATACAGTTCCTGACTGTTCCGTGGCAGATAGATTCCCAATTATTTTATACTATCAACAGTTATTTTGAATGGAATTTCTTTTTGTATCTCTTGCTGCTGAACTTTGTTGGTAATATATAAAAATGCTAATGATTTATGTAGATTTATTTTGTATCCTGCAACTTTCCTAAAGTTGTGAATTGTTTCTACCAGTGTTTTAGGTAAGTCTCTAGGGTCCTCTAAATATACCATCATGTCATCTCCAAAGAGTGATAATTTGGTTTCCTCATTATCGGCTCTAATTCCTTTAAACTCTTTTTCTTCTCTTACAAAGCTAACATTTCTAATATAACATTAATTAGTAATGGTGACAGTGGGCAGCCTTGTTTCACTCCTGATCTTATTGGGAATGATTCTAGTTTGTCCCCATTACAAATGATGCTTGCTGATGGTTTTAAATATAGATTCTACTGATCATTTTAAGGAAAAGCCCATTTATTCCTATACTCTCGAGTGTTTTTAATAGCAATGTGTGTTGAATTTTATCAAATGCTTTTTCTGCATCTATTGAGATAATCATATGCTTTTTGTTAGTTTCTTTATTAAAATAATTGATTGTGCTGATAGTTTTCCTAATATTTAGCCAGCCCTGCATTCCTGGTATAAATCCTACTTGGTCTTGTTGTATTATCCTGGGGTTGACTTTATGTAACCATATTGCTAATATCTTATTTCAGATTTTTGCATCAATATTCATTAGGGAAATTGGTCTATAATTTTCTTTCTCTCTTTTCACTCTATCTGGTTTAGCTATCAGCACCATATCTGTATCATAGAAACAATTTGGTAGTGCACCTTCTTTCCCTATTTTTTTCAAATAATTCATATAGTGTTGAATTAATTGTTCTTTGAATGTTTGGTAGAATTCACATGTCAATCCATGTGGCCCTGGAGATTTTTTCTTAGGGATTTGATTCATAGCTTGTTCTTTTTCTTTCTCTAAAATGGGGCTATTTAGATAACTTATTTCCTCTTCTGTTAATGTGGGCAGTCTATATTTTTGTTGATATTCTTTCATTTCATTTAGATTACCAAATTTGGTGGCATAAAGTTGGGCAAAGTAACTCCTAATTATTGTCCTAATTTCCTCTTCATTGGAGGAAAGTTCTCCCTTTTCATTTTTGAGACTAACAATTTGATTTTCCTCTTTCCTTTTTCTAGTCAAATTAACTAAAGGCTTATCTATTTTGTTGGTTTTTTTCATAAAACCAACTCTAAGTTTTATTTATTATTTCAATAGATTTCTTATTTTCAATTTTATAAATCTCCGCTTTTATTTTCAGAATTTCCAATTTGGTATTTAAATGAGGCTTTATGATATGTTCGTTATCTAGGGTTTTTTTTAATGGTAAGCCCAATTCATTAATCTTCTCTTTCTCTGTTTTATGCAAGTAAGTATCTAGAGATATACAATTACCTCTTATAACCATTTTGGCCGTATCCTACAAATTTTGGTATGCTGTCTCATTATTGTCATTCTCCTGGATGAAATTATTGATTGTGCCTATGGTTTGCTCTTTCATCCATTCATTCTTTAGAATTAGATTATTTAATTTCCAATTAATTTTTGATTTATTTTCTCCTGGCCTTATATTGCATGTGATTTTTATTGCATCATGACCTGAAAAAACATGCATTTAGTATTTCTTCCTTTCTGCATTTGATTTTGAGGTTTTTATGCCCTAACACATGGTCAATTTTTATAGGAGTTCCATGAACCGCTGAGAAAAAAGTAAATTCCCTACTGTCTCCATTCATTTTTTTCCAAATATCTATCATACCTAACTTTTCTAGCATTTTGTTTACCTGCCTAACTTCTTTCTTATTTATTTTGTGGTTTGATTTCTCTAATTCTGAGAGCAAAGTTGAGATCCCCCACTAGTATAATTTTGCTGTCTTTTTCTTCTTGCATCTCTCAACTTTTCCTCTAGGAATTTGGATGCTATACCATTTGGTGCATATATGTTTAGTATTGAAATATCTTCATTATCTATGGTACCCTTTAGTAAAATATAGTTTCCTTCCTTATCTCTTTTGATTAGATGTATCTTTGCTTTTACTTGATCTGAGATCAGGATTGCTACCCCTGCTTTTTTTGTTCCCCTGAAGCATAATAGATTCTGCTCCAGCCCTTTACCTTCACTCCGTATGTATTTCTAGGCTTTAGATGTGTTTCTTGTAAATAACATATTGTTGGATTCTGTCTTTTAATCCAGTCTGCTATCCACTTCCTTTTAATGGGAGAGTTTATCCCATTCACATTCACAGTTACAATAAATAAATCTGTATTTCCTGCCATCTTATTTACCCAAGTTATGTTTTTCTCTTTCCTTTCCCCTTTCTCCCTTTCCACCTCCCCAGTATTTTGCTTTTGATGAGCACTCTCAAACAATCCTCCCCCATTTAGAGCTGGAAGTGACTCTACAAGTCTAGATGGATACTTTTCCTGAGTAGTTTGCCCTCTGCTGCTACTGTATCTGGCCCCTTTTGCTTGATAATCTCTTGATTATGGCATCCAGGCTCTATGTTTGAGCTCTATCAAGGCTCTTTGTTTATTTTGTTTCTGGCTCTTAGGTAGACCAATAATTTTTAAAATTCTCTCAGGCAGGGCGTTGTAGGTCGCCTGCTTTTCTTAGGAGATTATTGTATATTTTCTTCCATTTTCCCTTTTTCAGGTTATTTGACTGATTCTTGACATCACATAGAGTCATTAGCTTCCATTTATCTTGTTCTAATATTTAATGTATGATTTTCTTAAGTTAGCTTTTGTATCTCTTTTTCCATTTCGTTAGTTGTACTTTGCAAAGGTTTGTTTTCTTCTCTGATGTTATTCTTTACATTTAGCAAATTGCCTGTGTTTTTTTTTTAACAAATAGGTTTCCTCCATGTTTAATTTTTTAAAGGCTTGGTGTTTGTAGTGTTTAAAGAACTCTTTCTTCTAAAATCAATTTTTGCCCTTTCCCCAACCTTTTGGCTCCCTCTTGAACATTGTTGGGCTCCTTTCCCAATTTTCTTTTGCATCTTTTATTTACCTTTTCAAATGCTGTATGAGGGCCTCTAAGAATCCTCTTTGGGCTTGAGCCCAGTTCATTTCAGCCTTTGAGATTGTTCATGTGGGCATTTTGACTGAGTGTGAATGAGAAAAAGAATGAGAAATAGAGGGACAGAGAAATAGTAAGAGTGATAGACAAAGAGAGGAAAAGAAAGAACGAGACAGAGAGAGAAAACTAGTCAGCTAGAGAGAGAGAGAAATAGAATGAGAGAGAAAGAGAGTGAAAAATAGAGGAAGGACAAGACATAGAGGAATACAGAGAAACAGAGAAGAGAGAGAAAGAGAGGAACAGGCATTAAATAACAGAAACAGATATAGTGAGAGAGAGAGAGAGATAAAAAGAGAGATAGATACAGAGACTGATGGAGAGGACGACAAAGGCAGAGACAAACGTGGACACACAGACATAGAGAAAGTCAGAGATAGCAAGCTAGAGTAAGCAAGAGAGAGAGTATCTGAGAAAGAGAGTGTCAAAGACAGAGATTGAGAGAGCCAGAAAGTGAAAAAGATGAAAAGAAAGGTACAGAGATAGAGGAACAGAAAGAAAGAGAAGGAGGCATGAGAGAGCAGAAGGGGAAACTGGTGGTGGAAGAAAGTATGAGTGTGAGAAAAAAGAAGAGCAACAGAGAGAGCCAGAGAGAGCCAGAGAGAGAGAGAGAGAGAGAGAGAGAGAGAGAGAGAGAGAGAGAGAGAGGGAGAGAGAGAGAGTTGGAGAGGGGAGGAGGGAACGAGAGAGGGGACGGGGGTTGGGGAAGGAGGGAAAGAGGAATAGAGGGAGAGGGAGAGAAAATTTAATTCATTTTTCTATGCCTGAATTGATGAAATGTATATTTTCGCCATTTATTTTAGCTGTTGTTCCATATTCTGGCCACTGGAGGGAAACACTCACTTTTTGATATTCCGGACAATTGACAGACATGGATATTACACAAAAATCGGGGGAAATCCTTTCTTTTTTCTCCCTTTTTCAATGTGACATTCGGCATAAGGGAATGTGTGAGATACAGCTCTTTGTTGCTGTGAGAGATTCTCTGAGAGAGAGAAAGAGAGACACAGAGACTCAGAGACAGCCAGAGAGGCAGGAAAAAAGAGAGAGAGAAAGAAAAAAGAAAAATATGAGAGAGAAGGAAGAGAGGGGGGAGAGAGGGAGAGAGAGGGGGGAAGAGAGGGAGAGAGGCCCCGCCCCCCCCCCGCCGCCCCGGGAGGGGAGAGAGGGAGGAGGAGGAGGAAAGTTTGAGAGCAACTTGGTTTTTCAGGACATTGCATAATCATAGATTTTAAGGTCAGAGGGACCCTGGAAGTGATCGGGTAGCACCTCCTAGATTTTAAAACAATAAATGAAGAAACTGAGGTCTAGAGAAAGTAACTGACTGGTTTCAATCATTTGATGGCAGAGCCAGGGCTCAAATGCATGTGTTCTGGTGCCTCAGCCAGGGCCCATTAGGAGTGGAAGTCACATCGTTTGAAGATTTGTTATATTTTATTAATCTATTTCCTCAATCTAATTAATTACCAAATAATTGTATTAATTCCTGTATCATTTTATTAATCAATTAATCTAATCCATGAATTAAATTCCCTATCAATTCAGAATAAATTTCATTAATTAATTAATTTATACATTAGACAATGTATTTAAAAATAGTAATTAATTATAGGTTTATCATCTTGTTTATTCTTTCAGTGATTAATTTTGTTAGTAATT
>JAJPUD010022962.1:0-20628 GCA_023553655.1 Myrmecobius fasciatus | reverse complement strand
TGCTGGTCATTTCTTACAGAACAATAATATTCCATAACATTCATATACCATAATTTATTCAGCCATTCTCCAATTGAAGGGCATCTATTCAATTTCCAGTTTCTAGCCACTACAAAAAGGGCTGCCACAAACATTCTTGCACATGAACTAAAAAATATTGATGGCCACTGGTGCCTCCCTAAGGGGACAGTCCTTTCCCTCAATAAATTTATATTTTACCATCCTTCTTGGGCTGAGTTTCCTTACCTACAGAATTAGAGGAACAGAATAGCTGATAATCAAGATTTCTTTTCAATTCTGTAACTGTTTTATATACCTAAGAATGGCTGATGCCTGAAATTCATTTTCCTCTGCAACGCCTAGCATTTCCCTCTTTTCTCTTCAGATAGGATCTCAAATCATTTGTGGTATCAAGAATTGCTTTTGCTGAATAATACATTTTTGCTAACACTACTCCTAGCTCCCTTTCTTTCCCTCTGGGGGACATCTCCAGCAATCCTGATCTATATCTTGCCACTGGACCCAGATGGCTTTCAGGGAAAGATTGAGGCTGGTGACTCTGCAGGATCCAGCTTCACTTAAATCCAGTTCACTTGCAAGTCCTGTCATCACATTCTTGATGTCATCAGTTCTCTTCAAGAACAAAGCAACGAACAAATGAACAATCACTCCCTTCAACTTGGTGGCTTTCATGAAGTGGGAGCCATGGCCTAAATGCAAGGGTATCATGACCTTACACAACCACACCTACATTTATCTACCATCCTGTCCCCTCCTGAGGCAATTGTATATCAGAGCAATTAAATCAAGATACCCAGAGCAAAAGTTACCATCAGAAAGATACCATCCAAAGCTACCACTGGAAACCTATGTTGTTTCTCTGGGCTTCTGACCACTTTCTATTCCCTGAAACCCAGATCACCTTGTGGCTGTGACAGGCACCTTCATGTTTTGTGCTTTGGTGAGTCAGTTAGAGGATCATTCAACTCCTCTTTTTGATTTCCATATGACAGAGTTTCACAGTATAAGTAGGTATGGATAGTTTGTAGTTTATCACAAACTTAACATATTTTCTTTTCCTCTCAAACTCATCTTTATTCTGAAACTTCCTTATAATTATCAGGGCATCATCCAGATTTGCAATTGCACTATTATCCTTAGTTCTTTATTCTCATTCTTCCTGCATGTTTTCACCAAATCCTGGCTTTCCTATCTCTACAATACCACTTGCATACATCCCTCTTGCACTATTGCAATAACCTTCTCCTTGATCCCCTTGCTCCACAGAGTTGCCAAAGTGGTTTTCCTAAAGGGTAGATTTGTTCGTATTACCTTCCCTACTGACTCTAAGATAAAATGTTATTTCATTTTTACTTCATTCCTTAATTTCTTTTGTTGTGCAAACAGTTTATGAAGTTTATAACTATTAGTATAATAGTATATGAGACTTTTGGGGGGGGAGTGGGGTGAGGCTGAAGCAATTGGGGTTAAGTGACTTGCCCACGGTCACACAGCCAGGAAGTATTAAGTGTCAAGGCCAGATTTGAACTCAGGTCCTCCTGACTTCAGGACTGGTGTTCTGTCCACTGCACCATCTAGCTGCCCCTCTGTGTGATTTTTAATATAAACATTTTGTAAGTATATTTTCATACTTAATTTACTGATAGAATACAAAATTTAAAAAAAAAATGTGGATACCTTGAGCTGCTAGGTGGTACAGTGGGTTGAGTGTTAGACAGGAAGACCCAAGTTCAACTTCTCACTCCTATTTAAAAATCTATTTGAACTTGGGCAGCAATTTCTCAGCCTCATTATTCTGATGTGAATGATAGTAGCATCTACCTTATAAGGTTGTTTTGGTGATCAGATGAGATAACTTGTAAAGGGCTTTGCAAGTTGTAAGGCACTATAAAAATGATAATTATTATTATCATATTCATTATTTTAACCACAATTAGCATTTACATTAGCCCCTGTATTTATTCCTTGTCTCTTTCATTTATGTTAATAAATCTAAAACTTCTTTAAAAAGTGTTACTCTGGTTTTTGCTTTTGAGAGAGGAGCTGGGGCAGCTAGGTGGCGCAGTGGTTAGAGCACCAGCCCTGAAGTCAGGACAACCTGAGTTCAAATCTGGTCTCAGACACTTCCTAGCTGTGTGACCCTGGGCAAGTCACTTAACCCCAATTGCCTCAGCAAAAAGCAAAAAAAAAAAAGAGAGAGAGAGAGAGGAGCTTAAATATGGACTAGAGGAAGAAAAATCCTAATTTGAAGCAGTTATTCCAGAGGAAAGGGACATGATCCAATCAATTATTATCACGCCACCAAAAAGGAGGCCTACTTTGCTTGTACCATAGCCCATCAGCTTTCTTCTTTGCCTTTGTCCAACCTGCTTCTAACCTGCTTTGAGCCAGAGCCATCAGTCAATCCTTGAGACAAGGTTAGAGACTAAGGAAAATGTGCTCTTGTTGGAATTTTGAACATAGAAACTTTTCCATAGAAAAATTATTGCAGATAATGGTTAGTTTCGGTATCATCAAGTGCCACACTTGATCTCAGTTATGAGTTAAACAGGTTTTTTTTGAACTGATTTGCATACCTAACCATGAATTTTATATCTTGGGAAAATACATTTCAGATTTCAAATAGTTAACAAATTAAAACCATTTTCTGTTTTTATTGTAAATTACTACAATTTGAGTCATTAATTTAAAAGTCTCAAGCCATTGCAGTATTTTGATGTGATTTTATTTCATATCCAAAAGCATACAAAATTGATTTTAATATCTTCTTAAAATGTAGATTCCCTGAAGACTCTCGCAGATATAATATGTGAATATCCTAATATTCACCAAAGGTAATGGCACATTCTTCCATGTTCTATGCTTCTATAGCCTTTCTTCTTTCTCAACAAAACAGAATTCTATTACTATTTAAAAATTAATGAAAGTATGTTAAAAAATGGTATGTATAGAAATTGAAGGCAATATATTAATATGATGACTTATCTTTATGATTGCACATTCAAAAGTATATACACTTTTGACGCACATGTGCTATGCATTTTTATAGAGCTGACTATGTAGCCAATACTTAAAACTTTGGGTTTTTTTTCAACTTTGTCTCTATATAGACTTTTTACCTTATTTCTGAATAATAAGATAATTCCTTTATCCATTCTCCACTCATTAAACATTTAGGTTGTTTCTTATTACTATATACCTAGCTCAGCCTTAACATTTTCATACATGTTTATCATGTCAAAAGATACCACTTTGTAACATTAATAATTTGTACTGCCTCCAGCTATGTATCAACGTGCCTATTTCCCCACAATCTAATTAGTGGGAGATTTTATAATTTAAAATTTTTTAAAAAATTTTTATTGGGTTTTAAGTTGTTTTAATATGCATTTCCTTAAATAATAGTGACTTAGAATATGAAATATTATTTAATATTTATGTTTCCCTTGTTATTTATATTAAAATATAAGTTCCCTGTAACTTCTTAAAGTCAAGCTTTTTATCTTTTGTATGAATTTGTTTTTTATTTACATAGTTGAACTCATGAAGAACTTTTCCTTTCCTCAGTTGAAATAATATATTATTTCATTTTCTTATGTTTTCTGGTTTAGGTATTATTGAGTTCTTCCTTTCTTTTTTTTTTTTAGAAATAAGGGTAGGGAACCAGACCTATGATTTCATTAGTACAGGAAACTATTAGTATATTTACTACCTTTTCTGCAATTTATAATTCTGAAAAGGTAGAAGGGAGGGAACAAGCATTTATTTAGTGCCTGCTATATGCCAGGTATGTTTACAAATACCTCATTTGATTTTCACAACAACTCTGAAAGGTGGGTATAATTATTATTCCCATTTTACAAATGGGGAAACTGAGGCCAACAGCAGTTAAGTCACTTGACAGGGTCACAGTAATCAACTCTTCATGGCCAGATTTGAACCTAAATCTTTTTGACTTCCAGATCAGGTCTCTATCCACTGCACTAAGCTGTTCTTAGTGCACTACTGGAAGCAGTGAGTGTTTAAATATATTACACTGAGATAGGAGATTGTCAAGAGTTTCTAATTAGGACATTAGAACATTTATGAGTAATGGTGAGATCTATTGTATGATCATCCCCGTGTGTGCCTAAAGTGAAATGAATGAAGTAGGTTATGGGATTTAAACGAAGTTAAGGTACTTGTGGGAGCATCTATTTGACTGTTAAATCTCCTAATATAAGGGCAGAAATTGAGGATTAGAAAAAGTGAGCAAGTTGTTGAACTTCTTGAGAAAGAAAGAATGAGTGAAGGATCTTAATACTGTAGCCACCATAATTTGAATTGAGTGGGGAAGTCCAAGACCTACTTCTGACATGGCTAGCTTTCTCATATTGGGCAAGTCACTTATCCGAATGTCAGTTTCCCTATCTGTTTAATGAACAGGTATAATAAATAGGAATAATAAAACTTGTATTGTTATAAAGCTCAAATGAGATTAAAATATATAGTACTTTGCACTGATAAAGCCTTACATACCGTGTAAGTCATCAGCAATTCATGTGAAAAAGATCTGCAGAGTTTGATGAACTATTATTCCACATGAATCAGTAATGTCAGATGGCAGCCAAAAAAATGATACAATCTTAAACTGCACTAAGAAAGGCATAGTTTCCAGGAATAAGGAGGTAATTGTTCAAGGTTACTTTGTCCCAGTGAAACCACTTACAGAATATTGCACTCATTCCTAAGTACTACTTTTTAGGAAGATCATTCATAAGTTTGAGAACATCCAGAGGAGTACAACTGGGATAAATTAAGTGCTCACTGTTTACAAAGCACTGGAGTTACATACAAATAGAAAAAGTTTCTGCTCTCAAGGATCTTCCATTCTAAAGTGAAAGATAACATATATATGTTTGCCATCTGAAAGTTATATGGGAAGGTTCCGTAAACCTTTGGGTGAAACAGCAAAGAAAATGATAATAATTTTTAATGTTATTTTCTACTCATAAAATTCTGTCAGTGTGATGTTGAATGAGGGTTTGTAACTGAAGTTCTATTAGGGTTACCTGCAGATGGATGCCTTATCTGCAAATAGGTAGAGTTTTTGAAATTCATTCGTTCTGGAAGGATTCACCCTTTTAATGAATTAGGTGGACAGCTCCTTGTGAGCCCAAAATGTTTTATTTTTGTTTCCATCCCAGTGCTTTGCACATAATGAGCAAAGAAATGCTTTTTTGTTAATTTATTCGAAGGTTAATGGCAAAAGTTGTCCTTAACTGCCATTTGTAGAGGGTGTTGGTTTTTCCAGAGTGCTTCACATGATTGTAACAGATATATGAACTTCTTTTAAATGTGTGAGCTTAGTAAAAATCTCCCAAAATAAAAGTCATTTTATTTGATTATTTATATGTAATAATCTATAAATTGATCTCTGTATATTAGGGGAGATATGTATTATGCCATTTCTTTGTTTCTTTATGACAAAAGCAGTCTCAACAGAACTTTTTATTGTAATAGTTTAAATTTAAATAATGTTTTACATGAAGTAGTTTAATTGCTTGTTTTTATGTTATTAATGTTGTTAAGTAATTGTAAAAATAACAAGTGATGTTGCATTGTATTTATAGCAGTCGTTTTGTGTTTGTACCTGGGCCAGAAGATCCTGGACCTGGTTCTATTTTACCAAGGTGAGTTAGAGCCATTTTTTAAAACAAATTTAAAGAAAATTTGAGGAACTTTTAACAATTAATCTGTACCATGCAAATTGTTATTATAGGCCACCACTTGCTGAAAGCATCACTAATGACTTCAGGCAGCGGGTACCATATTCAGTTTTCACTACAAATCCCTGCAGGTAAACTTGACTATTGTGTATTTTGTAATAGTTTTCTTTTGCTGAAATATTAAAATGTTTTTCATATATTCATTGATTTTTAAGTGGATGAATCAAAATTATTTCATCACAAGTGAAAAAGAAAAGATATTAATAGAATTCAAAGCAGTGTTGAGAGACAGTATAGAATAGTGGAAAGGACAGGACTTGGAGAACTTAAATTACAGCCCTGATACTTTCTACTTGTGTGACCTTGGGTAAGTCTCTTAAAATCTTTCTAAGTTTCAGTTTCTTTACTTGTGTTTAGTTATAGGGATTGAATTTTTTTATTTCTAAGGTCCATTCTAGTTGTAAAATTTCTGGTGAAGAGTAGTATTTTTATATAACATAAATTATTGAAAACACAAAATATTCAGATTGCTTGCTGAGGAAGGAGGAAGAAAGTAAATTTGGAACTCAAACTCTTATAAAAATGAATGTTGAAAACTATATGTAATTGGAAAAATAAAATACTATTGAAATTTATTGCCTATGTGTGTACAAATTGTCTTTATAATCCACCCTTTAAGTAAACTTATCAGGGATGAATGGAAACATTATAACAATTTGTGGTCTATATCACTGATTATAATTGTGGTTTGTAGTATGATTTTCTTCAAGACTAATTTTAAGTTAGCTTGCTGTTGCATAATGATTTTCTTTGAATTAAAAAATCAAAGAAAGATAGCAGGGCATAATAGATGGAAAACCAGCCTTGAAGCGCAGAGGACCTTGGTTTGGGCCCCTCCTTTTGACATATTCTTGCCATGTGGAGGTGATGACTACCACAGTGGTAAATAGTATTATTTCACTTAGGAGTTCCCTAAACAAATGAAATTAGATGTATTTTCTATGCTTACAAAAAATAATTTTTTAAATCCCTTTTAAATATTCAAATTTCAACCCATGTTTTCATTCTAGAATTCAGTATTGCACACAAGAAATCATTATTTTTCGTGAAGACTTGGTGAATAAAATGTGCAGAAATTGTGTCCGTTTTCCTAGCAGCAACATGGATATTCCTCATCATGTAAATATATTTTTTCTTAAATTGTATTGTCATATTGAGTTTAATAAAAAAATAATTTGTACCATAGTCATATACTACTTATCTTTCTTATCTTTTTTTTTAATGCTTTGTCACAAGCTAAATCATGAGTTCCTGAGGACTGCTTTAATGAATTATGTTTTTAATTGCTAAATCTTCACTATAAAATGAGAAAATTAAACACATTCGTTTTTAAAGCTGCTAGTATAATTTCAGTTCTTAGGCAATTGTGGGTTTTGTCTAGTTGATTTGTGTACTATGTACTAAAACATAAGGAGTTTGTGTGAATGAGTTTGCCTCCTCAGTAGTGTTTTTTTGTTGTTGTTGTTTTTGTTTTTAATTAAAAGCTTTTTATTTACAAAACATATGAGTGATTTTTCTACATTGACCTTTACAAAACTTTTTTGTTGTTGTTGTTGCAAGCTTTTCCCCTCCTTTCCCCCACCTCCCACCCGTAGATGACAGGTAATCTAATACATGCTAAATATGTTAAATTATATGACAAATCCAATATATGTATACATATCTATACAGTTATCTTACTGCACAACTCAGTAGTGTTTTGATGGTAGTGGTCTATCATGGTCTTTATATTACTTGTTTTTTACCTGAGTTGAAAAAACTTGATTAGAACAAAATATTTTGAAATGAAAAACCAAAGTTCTTTTTTTTTTCTTTTTTTTTTTTTTCTATTTCTTTTGTAGTTTGTAAAGACTCTCTTATCACAAGGACATCTGACTCCTTTACCACTTTACGTCTGTCCAGTGTATTGGGCGTATGATCATACTTTGAGAGTATATCCTGTTCCTGATCTACTTGTCATCGCAGACAAATATGATCCTTTTACTATTACCAACACAGACTGCCTTTGCATAAACCCTGTAAGAATTTATTTTATGTTACATTATTTGCTACCATTAAAATGATTTTTTAAAAATCTTTATTTTTCATAATAGCTTTTTATTTTCAAAATACATGCAGATAATTTTCAACATTCCCCCTTGCAAATTTATGTTTCAAATTTTTCTTTTTCCTTCGTCCTACCCCTCACTTAACAGCAAGTAATCCAATATATGTTAAACATGTACAGTTCTTTGATATATATGTATTTCCATATTTACCATGCTGCACAAGAAAAATCAGATCGGGGGGGGGGGAGCAGACAACAAAAAAGGGTGAATATACTATGTTGTGATTCAGTTTCTGTAGTCGTCTTTTTGGATGCAGATAGCTCTCTTCACAAATTTATTGGGATTGGCCTGATTCACCTCATTGCTGAAAAGAGCCAAATCCATCATAGTTGATCATCACATAATCTTGTTGCTGTGTACAATGTTCTCTTAGTTCTACTCACTTCAAGTTCACTCTACTTAGTTCATGTAAGTCTCTGTAGGCTTCCCTGAAATCATCCTGCTGATCGCTTCTTATAGAACAATAATATTCTATTACATTAATATACCATAACTTATTCATCCATTCCCCAATTAATGGGCATCCATTCAGTTTCCAGTTCCTTGTCATTACAAAAAGGGCTGCCACAAACAAAAAATCTTTAACTTTAAAAGTTAAAATTTAACTCACGTAATCTGATTTCACAATGTGTAGGAACATAATAGCAACAGAACTAAGTTGTTTTTGTTATAACAGAGAAAGAAAGATGTTAAGCTTACTGTCTTTCCAATGTGGCTATTAAATAATGTTACCCATCCATACATATTTACAAACATGGCAGAACTTTTACATGAAAGTGAATGTTATTGCAACAGATACACAAACCTACCTTCTTTCTAACCACTGCTATGACTTTGTATTGATTGAAAACACTTTTAAAAAATCTTTTTATTTAGAAACATCTGCAGGATTATCAGCACTTAAAAAAAGTATTCTCAATCCTTGTAGAATGCATTTGATTTTTTTAAATTGCCAAAAATCATCTGAACATAAGTTGGGTAAATAATATCTGGAAAATGACATTTTTGTTTTTATTAAAAACTTACAAAGCCTATGAACCAATCATGGGACAACTCCTTGGATTAATTTTTCTCTATAGCACAGAATCTCACAAATGCTTCAGATTTTCTATACAATATAATTGAGTAATGCCGACTTTAGGAGATGAACATCATATAAGTATTTTCCTTAAGATCAAAGAATTCAGTCAGTGAAATCATTTTGTGATTTTGATGTATATTTCTCTAAATCTTTGGGATGTTGTCATTTTTTCTATCATATATTTTGAAAACTTCCTTTTATTTATAGATCACATGACAAAAGAACCATCATAAACTTATTTCAATAAACTTTTTGTTCCAATGTTCCCTTGAAAGAAAAGTATAAATATTAGTCTTTTTGTTGTTGTTTACCCCAAATAAATAGCACAATTTTTGGAAAACTTTCCTTGTATTCAAATTTTCTTTCAAAATAAATAGACTTCTAAATTAACTTTTTAGTTATAGCAGTCTTTTTGGTTGTCTTCCCCCATTAGAATGTAAACTATTGAAGGGGGGAAACTTCTTTGCTTGCTTGTACTTGTATCCTCAAGAGTATACAGCAATGCCTAGCATATAATAAGGATTTAATAACTTTTCCTTTTGTTATCTGTTATCTTCACAGTTAATTCTTCTTAAATGAACCAAATTTTTTTTACCTTTTCCCCAATTTTTATAATACCATTTTAAAAAATCCACTTCATACATCATAAACAGTTTCTTTTCCTTCTTTCAACCTCTTGTTCCAGTCAGAAACTTTTTGCTAGGTACTTTTTTTCATTATTTCTTTCTTCTCATTTAAAATACTATGTAGGACAGGAGCGCTAAACCCCCTTTACCCAAATTGACTATGGGGAGATCTCTCCAGATACAAACAGAAAGCCTTTATTCAGTTCTTGCAAGAAGAAAGCAGCATACCTGGGCAGTCCAGCATAGTATGGCACAGTACAGAAATGGAAACTGGATTATATAGCAGAAAAGACACAGATCCACCCCTCTTCTGTTGATTTTTACATTCTTTGGACGGACTGAATTTGTCAGGACCAAGGAAGTGGCTATTGATCAGTAGACAACAACACTTTCTTCTTCCTGGTGATCACGTGGCTTCCTGAAGCTTAGGCCTAGGGTCTGATCTACTCCACTCTATAGTCTTCTGAGAAATCTTCAATTGTCCTATTCAATACCAAGTATCTTACTTGTAATTTGTTTAATTTCTGATTAATCTGCTTTTTCTTCTAAATAATGGCCAGTTATATTTATGCTGACATGAAAGAATATGGATTTTTCTTCAGTAACTGCTAGCACAAGCTTAATTACTTGACTTTAAAAGTATTTCTTTTGCAAATTTAAATTTGTTGCAATTAACTATAATGTTCATTTAAATTTTTTAAGGGCTCTTTTCCAAGAAGTGGATTTTCATTCAAAGTTTTCTATCCTTCTAATAAGACAGTAGAAGACAGGTGAGTATACTAACAATTCTGTTAACAATTGTCTTAGTCCATAAACTTTCTTTGGAGTGTGTAAATAGCAATTACAAAAGGTAAAAAGTAACAATCAGATGACACATTTCCACCTCTTTGTTACCATGTGGTCCTCTAGATAGGGGACAGGCCAGGGAGGAAAACCCAAATGTTCTGATCTGTTTCTAGCTCTGAATTTCATTTTTTATAATGCTTATTAGATACACCTAACTAGGCCTCCTTTCTTTCCTTTCCTTTTTTTTTTCCCCTCATTAAATCCCCTTATATTGATGTTTTGCTCCTCAACACTTCTAGATTTAAATACCAATTCAGCCTTATCTTACTTTGTTTCATTCATTTTAGGCTTCTTTATAAAAATCTACATTTCAGCCATTTTCCCAGCTTAACACCACATTTCCACCTCTTTACCTTTATACAAACTATTCCATATCTGGAATGCACTACTTCTCATCTCTACTTCTTTCAGTGGTCTGCTTAGGTGCCATATCTACAAGAAGCTTTTCCCTCATTTCTCTTTTTTTTTTTCCTCTGTAGTTTGTATTTTATTATACTTATTTATAAACTTATTCATATCATAGGTTTAGAGCTGAAGGGGCCAGAGAGGCTACTGGGTCCAGCCCCCTCATTTTACAGATAAGGAGACTGAGATCAAAAGGTGAAACTACTTGCTCACTGTTCCTCAGGTGTAGTAAGTGGCTCAATGGAATTTGAACCCAGATCTTCTGGTTTCACTGCACCACACTATTCTACACTCTTATGATGGTGGAGGGCTCTCAGAATAGGATAGGAACTATTTTGGTTTTAGATCTTCCATTCATAGCATCTTATACATAGCCCATATATAGTACTTTATAGGTGGTCCTTAATATTAGTTAAATCAGTTAACAAAATATTTTTAAAATTCTTAATAAGTTCTATTTTTCTGGCCTTTTCAATGGATGGGAAGGGAGAGATGGAATGCAGAATAGAAAAGAAAACTGAATTTTAAAAAGAGGTTATAAAAGGGGCAGCTAGGTGGTGCAGTGGATAGAGCACCAGCCCTTAAGTCAGGAGGACCTGGGTTCAAATCTGTTCTCAGACACTTAACATTCCCTAGCTGTGTGACCCTGGACAAGTCACTTAACCTCAATTGCCTCAGCAAAAAAAGCAAAAAAAAAAAAAATTATAAAAAACAAAAATAAATAGAAGAAAAAAGCTATTTATTAAGTACTTACTCTGTGTCAGGTACTATTCAAAGAAAGGCCAAGAAAAAAGAAATTTCTTCTTACCTTTCTCTCCCTCCTACTCATCTCCCTCATTTAAAAAACAAGAAAAACAAACTCTCTATTACAAACATAAGCAGTTGAACACTGCATGGAATCTTAAAGCCTGAGAATATAAGAAATGAATGTTTGGAAGGCAAGCTTTATAGTCAGGGTCATATACACAAAGGGATATAATTAATTAAAATTATATCCCTTTGTGTATATGATTAACCAATTAAGGTTATTAAATATTTAATTTTATTAAATGAAGTAAATTTTTTCTCTGTTTCAGCAAACTTTAAGACTTCTGGAATTCTCTAAGAAGAAGCCTCATTTACTTGGAATTTTGCTTAACTTGATTTAAAATGCTATAAAATCTATGTTAACCTTTAGAAAGAAACTTTATATGAGAAAAGGTTTCAGCACATTATGTGTCTCCTATATACCAGACACTGGATTAACTATGAGGATACAAATAAGAAAGTCCCTTTCCCCAAGGAGCATACACTGTGATAAAAGAAGACAGAACACAAAAGAAAGTTGAAAGGGAATAAGGAGGGGGGAGTATCATCTTGTTTCATGGAGTGGAGACCAAATAAGAGTAGTTGATAGAAAAAAGGGAGTTACTTTGAAAATTCTGAGCCCTTTTATCAACAATGACAAAATAAAGTAATTCAATTTTATATTTAATAATAATATTAATGCAATATATTTTTCATAAAATATCTGAAATAAGTATACAATAGTATTAATAGAAACCAAAACCAACCATATCTGAGTCATTTTAATGAGTTTTCTTGTATTTTCCATTTTGTTCTTACTCCAAATTTTTTTTTTAATTAAAGCTTTTTATTTGAAAAATATATGCATGGGTAATTTTTCATCATTGACCCTTACAAAGCTTTCTGTTACAAATTTTTCCCTCCTTCCCCTCACTCCCTCCCCTAGATGGCAGGATGTCTAATAAATGTTAATTATGTTAAAATACTTAACAAATCGAATATTTATACAGTTATCTTGCTGTACAAGAAAAATCAGCTCTACAAGAAAAAAAAAAAATCTGAGAAGGGAAACATAATGCAAGCAAACATCAATAGAGAGCGCGAAAATGCTATGTTGTGATCTACCCTCACATCCCACAGGCCTCTCCCTGGGTATATATGACTTTCTTCATCACTGAACAACTGGAACTGGTTTGAATCATCTCATTGTTGAAGAGAGTCATATCCGTAAGAATTGATCATCATATAGTCTTGTTCCCATGTATATTGATCTCCTGGTTCTGCTCATTTCACTTAGTATCAGTTCATCTAAGTTTCTTCTTGGTCCAAATTAATAAAACAACTTTTAAGTGGTTTCCATGGCTTCATTGTTTCTAGACAGTATTTGAAATGATAATTTTCCACATATGGGCCCATTTAATAGCAAAAAAACAAAATTACAGAATATTCCCTTTAAAATAAGTTCTATTTTCAAAAAGCTGTGAGATTGCCATTTCTTCCAGAGATGGCTTCACTAATTTGTTTTTCACTTCCACAAACCTTAAGCTTCCTTTCTTATTAAGGACTTCACACTAATTTTTCATTTTTTTGAAAAGATACAAGCAATCTTGCTAGATAGTGTAAATCTTCAAAGGCAGGCAATTAGATGCCCACAATGACTGTAGAGAAGCCCGTTGAACTGCCAATAAGTAGAAGGACACATTTTCTGCCACTGTTTAAAAAGAATAGTTGATTGATAGATATGTACACACATATTGGATTTATCATATATTTTAACATATTTAATATGTATTAGACTATTTGCCAACTAGGAGAGAGGGTGAGGAGGAAGACAGGAAAAATTTGGAACAGAAAATTTTGCAAAGGTCAATGTAGAAAAATTACTTGTGTTCTGCAAATAAAAAGCTGTAATAAAAAAATAGTTGAACAAGTTAAAATATGAGTAGTACAGCAACAAAACAGGCTGGATTCACTATGGAAGATATTAAGTTATCAAGGGATTAGTTTAAATGATTGATCTCTTTGTTAACATATAGGCCAAGATTAGCAGAATCAGGGATAGCAGGGATTTTCCACAAAAAAAAAAAAAAGTCTAAAAAAACAAAAAAAACCGAATCACTGAGTTTGAGACATCTCACTAAGGGTGTCTGTCTCTTATGTCATGAATACCTTAACATTAGACTCTAAAATATTTAATAAACATTCTATTTTTCCATGAGGATTAAGATATATTTAGAAAAGAAGGCATTGATAAAACTCTGGTCTACCACAATCACTGTAAGATATTCATAGCTATTTCAACTTCACATTGATTTTTTTCTGGATAACCACGAGGTTTCTTTCTTTTCTTTTTCCTTCATTAAATTAAGCCTCCCCCAGTGAAAATAATGGAGGTTATGGTCAATTCCAAATCAATATAAGTCATTCTCCATGAACTTAGTTTATCTTGTTGAGAGTGAAAGACACCCCAACAAAGTTAGAGTCCCCAAGTCAATGTCATAGTTATGACAAAAGGATTCACAAACTGTCTTCAAATTAAGAGGCAAAGATTTATTATGTTGCCCAAAATGGATTAACAAAGAACCAGGAGCAAGAAGCTTATAAGAAAAAGACAAGATCTAGTGCTTCATGTCCCTGATAGGTAATTTTATTATGCTCAATATTGAATTTTTTGGTTTAGAGGTAAAAACTGAAGAGTCTGGCATGCACCTCACCATTTGTTTCAGAAAACTTATTATCACTGAGCAACAGATTATTTATCTGGCAGCCAGCCTTATCTGGAACAGCAGCACTTTTCAAGGCCCAGTGGCCTCAGGGTTACTGCCACTTTTCCCCTAGACACTGTATCTCATTAGCTCATTCTGGTAAGTCAACTTAGATAACATAACCGAGAAACTGCTAGTACCATAAGCTAAGCAACACAACTTTCTTCCTTTTTTTTTTTTTTGGCTTTTTGCTGAGGCAATTGGGGTTAAGTGACTTGCCCAGGGTCACACAGCTAGGAAGTGTCTGAGACCAGATTTGAACTCAGGTCCTCCTGACTTCAGGGCTGGTGCTCTATCCACTGTGCCACCTAGCTGCCCCTAGCAACACAACTTTCAATACTGAAACATTTGACATCCCCATACAGGCAGTGGGATTAAAGTAAAACTATATTTTGAGATATATTGCACCTACCAGATTAGCTAAAATGATACAAGGGGGAAGTGACATACTGGAGAAAATATGGAAAAACTGGGACCTTAAATCATTGTTGGTGGATCTGTGAGTTAACCCAACTACTTTTTTTTTTTTAAGCTTTTTATTTACAGAACATATGAGTGATTTTTCTACAGTGATCTTTGCAAAAAAAATTTTTTTTACAAATTTTTCCCCTCCTTCCCTCCACCCCACCCCTATATGACAGGTAGTCTAATACATATTAAATATGTTAAATTATATAACAAATCCCAATATATGTGTACATATCTATACAGTTATCTTACTGCACAAGAAAAAGCAGATCTAGAAAGAAATAAAAAAAACCTACGAAGGAAAACAAAATGTAAGCAAATGTTCACAGAAAGCATTAAAATGTGGTCCACACTCAGTTCCCACAGGCTTCTCTAGATGTATATGACTATCTTCATCACTGAACAATAGGAACTGGTTTGAATCAACTCACTGTTGAAGAGAACCATGTCCATCAGAATTGATCATCGTATAGTCTTGTTGCTGTGTGTAATGATCTCCTAGTTCTGCTCATTTCACTCATCATCAGTTCATGTAGGTCTCCCCAGGTCTCTCTGAAATGATCTTGTAACCCAACTACTTTTGAGAGAGATTTGAAGTTATGCCTAAAATTATTAAACTGCCTGTCCCTTTTAATAAAACTATACTTTTCTCAGATCCGTTTTCCAAGAGAATTAGGAAAAATGGAAAGGAGCCTACATGTTCTAAAATATTTATGACAGCTCTTTTGTGGTGACAAAGAACTAGAAATTTCAGGGATGCCCATCAATTAGGGAATAACTAAAAAAATTGTGATATAGGTTCATGATGGAATATTACTCTGTCATTAGAAATGATGAGTTCATTAATTTTAGAAAAGTATGGAGAGGTCTCCACAAAACAATGAAGAGTAAAATGAGAGCAACCAAAACATCACTGTACAGTAAAGCTTCTTAAAAAAAAAAAATTACTAGTTTTTGACACTTACATAAGATTTTGATTTCCATTTTTTTCTCCCGTATCCTTCCATAAATTGGCAATTAATCTGACAAAGGTTAAACATGTGCCATCATATTAAACATATTTCCACATTAGTCATGTGAAAAAAAAAAGAGAACAAAAGGGAAAAACCAGAAAAGAAAAAAAAACAACAAAAAATGTTTTTTTAAAAGTCTGCATTCAGACTCCATTCTTTCTTTGGATATGGACAGCATTTTCTATTATAGTCTTTTAGAATTGTCTTAGATCATTGTATTGCTGAGAAAAACAAAGTCTATCAAAATTGATCATCCACATAATGATGCTGTTACTGTATACAATGTTTTTTCATCCTTTGTTTGTTTGACTGATTCTTGATGTCTCAGTCATTAGTTTCCATTTGTCCAGTTCTATTTTTTAAAATATGAGCTTCATTTTTCTAAATGCACTTCCTTTTTTATTTGGCTAATTTTACTTTTAAAAATGTTTTCTTCAGTGTATTTATTTGTTGACTTGTTTATTTTGCATTTGGACAAATGAATTTTATAACATTTTTTTTTTTTTTTTAGCTTTTTGCTGAGGCAATTGGGGTTAAGTGACTTGCCCAGGGTCACACAGCTAGGGAATGTTAAGTGTCTGAGACCAGATTTGAACTCAGGTCCTCCTGACTTCAGGGCTGGTGCTCTATCCACTGCGCCACCTAGCCGCCCCGACAAATGAATTTTATAAGGAATTGTTTTCTTTAGTCAATTTTTGTCTAAAGAATAAATTATAAGACTGGAAAGGTATGGAGAAGGCAAGTTATGAAGAGTTTAAATGCTAACTCACCATTAGACAAGAAAAAGAAAATGAGGAAAAAAGTATTTGTGAGAAGAAAACATCACTTTTGCAGATTATATGCACTAATATATCAACTAAAAATGAATTGAAATGATAACATCAATGTAGTAGCAGAATATAAAATAAACACAAAATCACCCTCTGTATATAATACACTAAAATTTAGCATATAGAAAAATAAATCCATTTAAAATAACTACATTATGTATAAAATATCTGGGATTTCAACTACCAAAAAAATGCACAGATTGGAGCAGCGAGGTGGCACAGTGGATACAGCACCAGCCCTGAAGTCAGGAGGACTGGAGTTCAAAGGTGGTTTCACACACTTAACACTTCCTAGCTGTGTGATCCTGAGCAAGTCAATTAATCTCAATAACCTCAGCAAAAACAAATAAATAAATACACAGAAATAATGAACACGACTGCAAAACACTGTTGAGAAACAAATATTGACAAAAAAAAATTGGAGGATTAATTGTTCATGATCAGATCAGAATAAATTTTTTAAATGACATTAAATTTTAAAATGAAATGAAATTTAATTAATTAATGATCAGATTCAGATCTATACTACCAAAAAGTAGTTTACAGAGCTAGAAAAAAATAACAAAATTCTTCTGGAGGAGCAAAAGATCTTAAAAAGACTCTTAAGGGAAGCAATGAAAAAAGTGGGAAGTAATAACAGAAATCACTTCATACAAGTTACAAAATAGAAAAGTTGATCATAGTAAAGATTAGATATATAGGAATGAATGAAAGATTTATTAAATGCTTATTATGTGTACTGTCTGGGAATACAAGCAGAAAAGAAATGTGGTTCCTGCTTTTTTTTTTTTAAATTAAAGCTTTTTATTTGCAAAACATATGTATGGGTAATTCTTCAACATTGATCCTTACAAAGCTTTCTGTTACAAATTTTTCCCCTAATTTGTAACGGAAAGCTATGTAAGGGTTATTGTTGAAGAATTACCCACACATATGTTATGTTAAATATGTTAAGGTTAAATAAAATAAAATCAAAAAAAAAAAAAAAACCAAATTTTTTCCCCTTAGTCCCCACCCCTCTCCTAGCTGGCAGGAAGTCCACTACATGTTAATTATGTTAAAATACTTGACAAATGGAATATATGTATGCATATTTCCACACTTATCTTGCAGTGCAAGAAAAATGATGAATACAAGAAAGAAAAATCTGAGAAAGGAAACACGATGCAAGCAAACATCAATAAAGAGCATGAAAATGTTATGTTGGGGTCCACATTTCACATCCCTCTCTCTGGGTGTATATGGCTTTCTTCACTGACCAATTGGAACTGGTTTGAAGCATTTCATTGTTGAAGAGAGTCATGTCCATCAGAATTGATCTTCATATAGTCTTGCTGTTGCCTTGTATAATGATCTCCTGGTTCTTCTCATTTAGCTCAGCATCAGTTCATGCAAGTCTCAAAAAGCTCATGTTCTAATGGAAGAGATAACATATATGATATGTTTAATCAGATGTAAAAGTCCATAGGATGCAGTGGTAAAGCAAGCTAATACTTTAATGTCTTGGCTTCAGGTTTGCCTCAGTTTCCTGAACTATAGTATAATAATAGCATCTATCCCCCAGAGATTATACTGATCCAGTGAGATAACATTTATAAAGTACTTAGTCCAACCTGGCCTATAGTAGGTGCTCATACGATTATTATTAGTAGTAATAATAATGCTTACTGATTTATTTTTTATATTAAAACTTTATTTGCAAAACATATGCATGGGTAATTTTTCAACATTGACCCTTGCAAAGCCTTCTGTTCCAAATTTTTCCCTCCTTCCCCTCACTCCCTCCCCTAGATGGCAGGTAGTCTAATACATGTTAATTATGTTAAAATATATGACAAATTGAATATATGTATATATATTTACACAGTTATCTTGCTGTACAAGAAAAATCGTATCTACAGGAAAAAAACTTAAGAAGGAAAACAAAATGCAATTTATGACCAACATATGTATTTGTTTTGCTTGACTACTTGTTACAAAGTACAAAGTTTAAAGGAGGAAAGTATTAATAGTGATGCCAAGAAACATAAAAATCAATTAAATTGCAAATTTAAAATGCAAAGGAAATAGAACACAAAATACTTTTGAAGCTAAAGTATTGATTTTTTTTTTTAATTTTAAAAAGCTATATAAAGAGATTTGGGTTTCAGATACAATGGGACACAATCCTCTTTCTATTCTTTATATGGAAATTTTCCTGTTTGTTGCTATTTGTCAAGTTCAGAATAGCAATAGTTACCAATGGCATCTTGAAAATAATGGAATTTATCTTAACCAGAATAGACAATAGGAAGTTTTTAAAGAAAATCACATAGAGAAAAGGATGAGGCAGAGCCAAGATGGCAGAGTGAAGACACAACTCTCTTGTGTCCTCTTCTGACCTCTCAAATCATTAGTAAAATAAACCTCTGAACTGATCTTTGAGTCAACCAACCCAGAAATATTTGGATTACAAAGCATTTCTTGCAGAAGTTGCCTTTGAAGAGCTTCATAGCAGGTCTGTTTCAGTCGGGCATGGGAGTGAGCATTTTTTCGGGCATTCAGGAGACACTGGCAGAAAACTGGGCGGGACTCAGCTCAGAATGGCAGAAACTCCAAATACCTGGTGAGTGTATCTGAGGCACTTGGGACACTTTGCCCTGATTGCAGGAAGGTGCTTTGGTAGATCTGCCTTTTATAAAAGGTGGATTGAAAGCCTTGGTAAACCCTAAGTCCTAGCCCCACTGGCCCAGCATCAGAAGTTAGTTAGTGGAATTGTCCCAGAGCAAACTACCACAGCCAGCACTTCCCAGCTTTAAACAGACCCCAAGCTTTCTAAAAAATGAGTAATAAGTAGAAGAGAGTGCTTACCATAGATAGCTTTTATGGAGAGAAAGAAGGGCAGAACCCAGATCCCAAGATTCTGAAAGCAACTACAGTGGAAGCCACAAAGGGAGACATGAGCTGGTCCCCATTTCACAAGGCTTTCCTGGAAGACTGCATGAGGAATCTCAAAAGAGAGCTAGATGATAAATGGGGAAAGGAAATAAGATCAGTGCAAGAAGCCCTCCAAAAGAGATATGATAAAGACACCAATTTACTGAAAAAAAAAATTGGTGAACTGAAAATAAACAACAATGCACTGAAAAACAAAATTGGTGAATTGGAAATAGACAACAATTCACTGAAAAACAAAATTGGTGAATGGAAATAGACAATAATGCACTGAAAAACAAAATTGGTGAAGTGGAAAAAGTATGCAATGAACAAATTGGCCAGTTACAAAAGGAGCTGAAATAGGTGACCAAAGAAAACAATACATTAAAAATTAGAACTGAACAAATGCAAGTGAATGACTCAATAAGACTTCAAGAATCAGTCAAACAAAAACAAAAAAATAGAAGAAAATATGAAATATCTCCTAGGAAAAACAACTGACTTGGAAAATAGATCTAGGAGAGACAATCTAAGGATTATTGGACTTCCTGAAAGCCATGATGAAAAAAAGAATCTAAACACTACCTTCCAGGAAATCCTGAAAGAAAACTGTCCTGAGGTTTTAGAATCAGAGGGCAAAAATCACCATTGAAAGAATTCACCGATCACCTGCTGAAAGAGACCCAAAATTAAATCCCCAAGGAATATCGTGGCTAAATTTCAGGACTATGGCACCAAGGAAAAGATATTGCTAGCAATTAGAAAGAAACAATTCAAATACCAAGGAACTATAATTAGAATCACACACGATCTGTCAGCCTCCACAATGAAGGATGGAAGGGCCTGAAACCAGATATTCTAAAAGGCAAAGGAACTTGGATTACAGCCAAGAATAACCTATCCAGCTAGAATGAGCATTATCTTTCAGGGAAGAAAATGGTCATTTAATGATATAGGTGAATTTCACCTATTTCTAATGAAAAGACCAGATCTTA
>JAJPUD010022961.1:0-20629 GCA_023553655.1 Myrmecobius fasciatus | reverse complement strand
AGCACTGACTTTGGTCAAATAAAAAAAAAATCCAAAAAAAAAAAAAATCGATCACCACTAAGCATTTCTACATGATATAAGCAGGTATTGCATATTTTCATATATCTGGGAAATAAAACAAAACAAAATAAAGGAAGACTCCGAAATAAAATGTCCAATGCAGCAACATCCCAAAATACTGATTTTTTTTTTTCTCTAGCATCTACAGATCTCAAAATAGCACTGCCACTGACCACACCAGACAATACACACTACTCCTATCTGCGGAACAACTAACGCGCTACTTAGGTTCTAGAAGTGGAAACTGACGATGGCGGACGTCAAAGTCACATTTACAAAAAAAGTGTCTCCAAATGCTTGACCAGGGAAAAAAACCCTTTCGATTCGAGGAACGTGTGCAACAATTTCAGAAATAATCGCTATCCAGGGCAAGGCACATTGATATGGAATTTTTTTTTTTCGTTTGTTTCGTGCAAATCAAGGAGGAAAAAAAAAATTAAAACAAACAACCAACATTGTTTCAGGGAAAAGATGAGCAAAAGTGACTTCCCAAGAATTTCAGATACTTGATTGTATAGGACAGTAGTAGAAACCCTTCTCAAGGGCTGAACAAACAAGGTTTAAAGGCAAGTAAGTGCCTGGAATAGGGTTACAATATTGTGTCTTAATGTACTCTACTTTATCCTACATTAACTATATAAAAATTAGTTACTAACACTAGAACATGCACAGATTTTCTCTGATTAGCCAGATGCGCCAATCAGAACGTATATATATGTATAGTCTAGGAAACCTTCTGAAAGTCGCCTGGGGAAGCATTCGGTGCTTCGCTGTCTGGTAGAAAAAAATCACTTGCACTCTATTTTGTTCTCATATTTTTTCTGCATATTTTTTTGTTTTTTTTTTGTCTCATTTTACTTTTGTACATAAGATACAGGACATTTGGGGGTACGAATTTTTTCCTTTTTTTTTCCCAACAAGTGCCCTCGATCAGAATGGATACCAGCATCTTTGCCATTTCTCTCTGTAGTCTGTCCAGGAAAACATAGGACAACCAGGTGTTTCAAACCTCTGGATGCTCTCTGGGACTTGAGGTGGCCAAGAACCGATAAACACTAGGTGGCCAGAAATGTGTCAATTTTTTTTTTTTCAAAATTGGCATAATCCATTATAAGTGACTTTTAGCTTATAAAATTAACAGATATCATGACTTAATTTTTTATGTGCTTCGATAAAAGAAAATAATTAATTAGCATTTAATGTAGTTAACATATTGTGGTAAAAGCACCATTAGATTTGTATTTTTTTGTGTTTTTTTAAATTTTCCTTCAGTTTTTAAAGGGATACAAGTTTAACAATAAAAAACATAAAAAGCAAAAATAGCTCCCCTTTTTTTTCTTGCAAGGCTGTTTTTTTTTACCCCAATAATTTAGAGTCCTGGGATAGAAGGACTTGGAAAACAAAAATAGAATTTTCAACAATCTCTATCTTACAAAGATATTTAGCTATCCAATGAAATTGCACTTAACTCAATTCAAAATTCGATTGTTTTGATTGATTCCTGTCAGTTTCTGTCAAAACAGACCATCTTCCCCATTTCCACGTGAATTTGTGTAATTGTTGAAAATTGTTGGAAAAAAAAAAACCCACAATGTTCTAATGTAAGTGCAGCATTTCAAACTTTAAAAAAAAAAATGACGACAATAGTAGTAGTTTGTCATTTCTGGATATCTCTGCAACGTGAGTGGACTCGCCATCTTTATGGGTCATGTTATGCACTTAAACTGCTGACTGTAGAACAAAAATCAAACCCCCCAAAAGGGAACCCACTGCATCTTTTTTTCCCCGATATGTTACAGAAGAACATGCCCTATTGTCTGTCCTGTAAGTTACATATTGCAGATTTCAGCGACTACGAAAGTTTGAGTTGCGGCGGGCCTTGCGAGTGCTCAGAAAGGCGTACGCATCTGTATGGGTCAATGGATGTCAAGACCGTGAAACAGCTGGGCTCTGTATGGAAAGTGGGGTACGGCAAGGAAGGCAGCCCGTGACAGCAGACCGGCCTCCCCCTCCCCCCAGGGTCACCTACAACTTAGACTACCAGCGAAACACTCCAATGCGACAAAGCCAAATCATTTCAAGCACCATGTGAGAAAATTACAACAGTTCCTAAGGTGGTTGAAAAAAAAAATTCTAATCCCAAAGAGGTTACGGCCTTGGCTGTTGAACCGTAACACTCAGCATTTTTCCATGTACTGGTTTTTCTGAATCTGTCTCCCCTTCCGCTGGACAATGAAGAAACTGCACTGCGCTGCTGCTGCTTCCGCGTTACAGAGTTGAGAAGGGGTCCGGTGGTCTGTCTGGTGGATGGTGGGATGCTGTGACTTTTATCCCAGGTACCAAGACTGGAAGACACAAGGGGAAAGAAAAAGCTCCGTTACACAATGACACCAGCCGGATGCATTCAAGAGAAAGGGCTTACGAACCATCGGGGGTCTCGGAGGACACGGAGGACCACAAAGGCTTGCCCAAAGTCACAAGGAAGCGGAAGACCAGGGAGTCTGACCCCCGGCTTCCAAAATTAAGGTCCTTTCTGGCCTCCCAGGCTATGTCCCTTGTCACCAGGATGGTGAGGCGTTCGGAAACGGTATCATAAAAGACGTCACATGGAGGCTTACTCTGTTTAACTCCAGGGGTAACAGTAATTGGATTTCAGTTTGGTAGAAATCAATTATCAAGCACTTGCTGTGTTCAAGGTGCTGGGCAAAAACAAAACTCAATAGTCCCTGCCCTCATGGAGCTTACATTCGAAAAGGAAGAATATCTTAACAAATAAACTGGCTCAGGAAGGAGTGAGTCCCCACTGACCCAGCTCTCAAGCTGTGTGGCAAACCCTTTGTTGGCAGGATTTTTTTTAAAGCAGAGAGTGGATCCTGTGACTTCTAAGACACCTCTGATGCTGAGATTGTAGAGAGGAAATATCTCAAGGGGCAGATCATCTCGTTAGCTCAACCAAAGCAATGGCAGAGAGGAGTGGCCCAAGCCCATCCTCATTGGGACCGCCTTTCGGAAATGCAAATTAAATTCGGTTTTGGGGACATGGGGACCTCCTCAATGTCATCCTTAAGTTCTGATAAGGCATTCTAAAGGTCACCGCAGACATGATGAGGGCGACTTATATAGACCCTGTTGCTTTAGAAGAAAAAGAAAAAGGCCCAAGATGGTAGTAAGTGGCTAGCCACGCTCATAATTTATGTTAAGCAGTATGTGTGTGTGTTTTTAATTAAAGCTTTTTATTTTCAAAACATACGCATGGATAATTTCTCAACACCGATCCTTGCAAAACCTTGTGTTCCAAATTTTCCCCTCCTTTCCCCCATCCCCTCCCCTAGATGTCAAATAATCTATTATATGTTGTATATGTTAAAATATGTTAAATCTAATATATTGTATACATATTTATACAATTATTTTGCTGCACAAGAAAAATCAGATCGAAAAGGGAAAAAATGAGAAAGAAAAAAAAAGCAGCATGTTTAAAGCAGTGAGGAGTCTTTGGTCATAGGCACTTAAGTCAAACCCACAGGCATTTAATAAGCACTTACTATATGCTAGACGTTGTGCTAAGTACTGATTCCCTTAAAATACTGGAAAGAAGGAAGCCACGGATGCTCCTTATTGAAAGAAAGCGTTTTCTCCGTGTTCTCAAGGGGCCATTTAGGAACATGGAGAATACTCAATAATGAGCATCTGTGGAGGGAATCAGTCCTTAGCACAGTGCCTAGCAAATACTAAGTGCTTATTTCTGATGATAGGATAATACAGATTTAGAGCTGCATCCAATAGTTTCATTTTACAGAGGAATAAACTGAGGCACAGACTGGCTAGACAATTTGCCCAGGATTGCAAGTTAGTATATGCTTGAAGCAAAATTGATTGCCCTCTATCAGTTTTAGTCCCTGGTCTGATAACTTCCAAGATTTTTCATAGCACTGAGATTGGCCAAGTTTTCCAATAATGATATATCGAGGATTGCCAGATGGATCCAGATTTCCATTCTATATAAGGACTAGAGAGAATTAACTGGGATTGGTAAATAGTGGAAATAATATGTGCTTGCTTAAGCTTGGAGTCTGCTTGTCCCTGCCCCATTTGAACACACTATGTTCTCTTCCTAGCACTTTCCTCACCTCTCTCTCCTTTGTTGGGGCTCCTTCTTCCTTTCCCCAACCAAGGAAACATCCCAGAACCTCTATTATATCCTAAGGGTCAAAGGCTGCCTGGTCAAAGGTGCTGGCCGGGCTACAATTCTACGACACTTTGTTGGTTCCAGAAAATGGAACTCAACGTGTTTGCTTTCTTCAGGTGGGGCTAGCTAATTCTCATGTAGCTAAGTCTCGCCACACAGTTACATCGTGGGATGGAATGAAATGGGTCTAAGTTTTTTTTTTTCCTTTTATTTTTTAGTAAGCCATTTTACCAGCCTGTAATAATACCTTGGAAAGAAGCCATATTCAACTAGTTGAAAGTAATGGGTGCGCGCGCGCACACACACACACACACACACACACACACACACACAGTTTTGCCTGCAAAAACGTTGATTTTCTAGTTTTTGGTGTTTTCCTCCCTCCAACAAAATCATTTTGTAATTATTTTTGCTATTTTTTTTCTTTCAATATCTGTGTACGTATTGTTTTCCAACCCTGGAAAATATAAGGTCTTTGTGGACAGACATGATTCCTCATTTCTTTTTCCCATGTTTCCCTAACGTTGGTGCATAGTAAATGTTCTCTAAATGCTGGTGGATTAGAACAGAAGTGGCTAGATTTAGTTGTTAAGGTTTTTGGGTGAGCTCATCTCTTTGTGGAGCCCTTCCTCCCTCACTCCAAAACATGAGCAACTTCATTTTTTCCTCTCTCTGCCATATAAGATGGGTACAGCTAATCTCTACCTACTTGGTACCTCTGGCCACTTGTAAATACAAACTCCCCCAAAGGAATGGGTTTTCCCCAAGCTCACCCCTTTCTTTTGATTAGGATATTTTAAAATGAATTACTTGACACGTTCTTTTGATGTCTACTTTTAGAAGGTCTGTCACTCTTTCATCATTTGGGAGATCAATGAACTTAGAAGAAAGAGACCCCCATGGAAATCTGGAACTTGTCAAGGCTGCTTCTGCCCTTTCCTGAGCGTGTGGATCATCATGAACCTCAGTTTCCTGATTTATAAAACGAGAATAATAATTTTGCATAGTACAATATCCACATCACAGGACACAAGAGTTTGTAACATAATACAAACCTTTCTTTTTCTTTCTCTGTCTCTCCCTCAATCTTTCTCTCTTTCTCTGGGATAATTTACTTCTTTAATCCAGAGTAAAGGACAACTTGTTTAGGCTGTGTACTCCACTTCCCACGTCAAGAAAATCGGAAGAAGCAGCTTAACTTTGGTCATCCTAGGGAAGAATTTACCGAGGCTATGGATGGGTTACCTATGGTACTGCTAGAGGGGATAGCTACACAAACAAGATCACATCTCCATTTGATTATTATTAGCAAAATGTATGTGTGTATATCTATGTACACAGGAGACAACCCCCCCATATAGATAACTTTTGCCCTAGCCTTCTTCTGGTTTTTCTAATGTAGGGGGCTTCCCATGATGGAAATCCCCTTCATTAATACAGACGGGACCCCTCAAAAAACTTGTACCATAGTCTTTTAGGGAGTTGCCTGGGACACTGAAAAGATAAGTGGGGATTTCTGGCTCCACAGCCCACCTTTCACTCGATTACAGCCGCTCTCTGGAGGTTTGCCCTCCCTCCCCCCAGCTTCCCCGGGGGAGGGGGGCCTGGTCAGAAGCACAAGGTGACCCTTCCGGCGGCAGCACGCTTGGGGTCCCAGGGATGGGAATATGCTGAGAGTCGGCATCCAAAGGGTTAAGTGTGGGCCGGTCGGGTGGGGTGATGGGCCCTGCTTCCTCCCCGAGGTCTGACCGGTTAAAACGAGGCTTTGTTGGCTTCCCAGCCTAAATGGCTAAATGATAGCTACGGGGATGTCGGTGTAAGATTTCCCGGTTTCTCAAGCAACCTTTGCTTTCCAGAGGAGTTGGAAAAGGAGTCACCCCGAGGACTTTCAAATGTGATTGTGACTACGCTTTGAGAAGCACAATCAAGGCTTTTGTGTCCTGAAAGGAAGCCGGCCTGGCCAATATATGTGGCCTGAATCTAACTGGATAGAAAGGGGGGAAAATGGGGAAAAAAAAAAAAAAAAAAAAAAGCTTTAACCTTTCAGGCGGCCCTTTGAGCACTCTAAAGAAAAGCCGGCAGGATGGGAAAGCGCCCCGGCCAAGGCCAGTCGGGGGGCTCGGGCGGGAGGACCCCCCGGGCCCCGAGACCCTTTGGGGGCGCCCCGGGGCCGGCAGGGGGCGTCCTTCCCCGCCCCACGCCTCCACTGCATCGCCTGGCTAACTCTGCAGTGCCGGGGCCCGCCTCTGAAAAAGCCCCAAATACCACAAAAATACAAAAGTTTCCTCCCACATCTTACTATTCAGTGTGCGCCTTGCAGACAAGGTTACCCCAGAGCAGCTCTGTAATCCTTCACTGAAATAGGCTTTATTGATTGCTCTGGTCTATTGTTCTCTTTTCAAGTCCCCCAAGTTCAAGTTCATCGTGGTGTTACATCATGTCTGGTTGCTAGGGGCAACCAGACAGCCCCAGACGTGACTATCATTAGCAAGAAACCCTCGGCTCTCCTCCCACCAACCTTCCAGTGCTCTGACGTAGCAGGGCCCACTGCAAACACATTGAGCTATTTATTCTGCCTAATTTATGACCTTCCCAGCGAGCGGGGACCCCCACTCCCAAAACTAACACTGGCGTAGGTTTCATTAACCCGTCTCTCTCTGGCACTCGGCAAAGTTAGACAAAGGCCTAAGGATCGGGTCGCGCTGCCCGCATTTTGGGGGGCTGGGGGGTGCGGGGGGGATTTGCATGGGAACGAGAGAGCTTGGAGATCTAGGGCATCCCTCCCCCCCAGATCCCCCGCCCCCCCCTTATTTTTGCCCTATTGGCATTTCACGAAATTCTTGAGCTGCTTAAGGGAATTAGGGGGGACAGGAGGCGACGGGAACCTTCCTCCTTTGGACTTGGTATTCAGGAACACAAATCAACTCCTGACATGCTGAAATTTAAATGCTAACCACACACTCGGCGAGTTACTCTAAAGGTTAGTTCTTAATCAATAGAAGTTGCTGACTCCGGGCTTTCTCAGCTTCCATGCTGCACTGCAGTTCCCGGCCTTTTGTCTCATGGTGGGGCTTTCAAAACTTTTTTTTGCCTCCTTTGCTGAAGATGATTACGGCGCTGATCTGGCGGGCACAGAGGACTATTGTGTCCCCCGGACCGGCAACGTGTCCATAAGGGAGCCCGGGGTGTCGTGGGGTGGGGGACCCCTTCAGAAGCACTGGGAAAAACTTCATTAACTCCTGCAAGACTGGAACCCCTCCCATCCCCAAAGCCCCCCCCTCCCAAGGCTCTTTCTAGGCTGCCCGCTCTGTATCCGACCGAGGTCACCTTGGCACCGGGCGGAGGGCACCTCTCCGGGGACATCTGCAGGGGAGCATCGATTTGCTGAGGCGGCACACAGGCAGGCTCGCCACGGCGCATGTGGATCAGGCTTGCTGGAGATCAATTGGAAAATGGCTTGCTGAGGATTAGAGTGCAGGGGTTCAGGGTCGGAGGGCCGCAGGGGTGCCCCAAACCTCCGGTGGATTCGGATTCATGAGACCAAGAGCCGGCCTGAAGGGGTCATGGAGTCCAGTGCCTGTGCTATTTAAGGGGCTCCCGGTCTGGAAGGAACCTCAGGGGTCATGGAGTAAATACAAATGCTTTGTGGGTTCAAGTTTATAGGGCCCTAGACTGAGAAAAGGAGCCTTAGGCCTGAGCTAGGCACACAGTAGGTGCTTAATAAAGGTTTATTAGTTTAGACTGAAATCGTCATGCTAATTATTTCCAATTTATCCTGCGTATAATCATATTTGCATATAGTTGCATTTGTCTTTCTTTGTATCCCCATATCTGAGAATAGTGCCTGGTATATAGTATATTGTGGGTGCTTATATATAGTGGTATATAGTGGGCGCTTAATAAAGGCTTGTTGACTGATTGACCAACACCTTCATTTTAATATAGGTTTGCTGACTGACTGATCAACACCTTCATTTTACAAGTGAGGAAACTGAGGCTTGGGAGAATGATTTACGTCTCGTCTTTACATCTCCAGCCCAAACACCACCGCCTGGAGTCTAAATCATTGTGGTCATTTGCCCTTTGCTCTCCAAGAGAACCCTGACTTCAGAGAGAGGACTCTTTGACATGAAAGTGGGGGAAGGCTGGGCAAGGTCACCGGCCTCACTTTCCCCTCCAGAGCCCTCTGGGACCAGTGGCCAGTTATAGATCAGGATGGCCCCAGATACACTGGGAGATCTGGGTTTTTCATGCTTGTGAGTTGCAAAACTTTGCTCATAGTCACATGAGGAATTAAGGGCAGAATCAAAATTTGAATCCAGGTCTCTTGTCTAGAGTCAGTGCTCTCTGGGCTGGACCGCAAATCTAGGTTATCAGCGACGCCGATCCAAACCACAGAGCCTTAGGTGTGGAGTTGGAAGGATGTTATCCATCATTTTGCCCCTTCATTTTACCAACAAAGAAACTGAGTCCCAAGTGACTTGCCTGAGACCACTAGGAAAATGTTAGAGAGCCGAGATTTAAATCCTGACTCTCGAACTCCAAGCATTTACAAGTAAATCAGAGAAATGTAACCGGAGGTACTGGGAAGGCCCATTTCCCCTCTGTTGACATTCTCCGAACTTTCTGGATTTGAAAGCCCTTGCCTTCTTCTTCTTCCTCTTTTTTGCAATACTGAAAACCTCAGCTCTAGACTCTTAATTCTGCAAGATCCCATGGCTGGCCAATGGCGAAATATGAGCAGATGAAGGCTAAGGTTACTTGGGGCAGATTCTTAAAAAAACATGTCTTTGGGCATTTATGGGGCTATAACTTCCCATTTAATATGGTTTCTGCCTTTTCCCTATATTTCTTTCTCCTTTGAGAGTCCCCGAAACGTAACCTCCCGCCTGTGGACAAACCCCAGAGACATTTCGCTTCTTTATCTCCGAGGAGTCCCGGTGTGACAACACAACACGGGCCGACGCTATCTGGAGATCCGGACGTCGGGGAAGCTTTCTCCACCTGACATTTCTGAGCTTCAAAAATCCTGCGTCCCCCCGAGATCCCGGCTCCGGGATGCGTCGGCCCCCCCCGTTGGTCAGCCTGCCGCCCCCGCTTCTGGAGGCCGGCCCGGGCAACGTCATCCCGTCCTCTCCCTGCAGCTCAAGGTGAAACATCCCCACGAATTCTGCAGTCCAGCAAAAGATCTTCGCTTCCCTTTTTTTCTCCAGTCAAATGAAGAAGTAATCTCATCAGGTGGAAAAGTGCTGACTAAGGATTTAATAAAGGGCCTGCAGATGTGTGTCATCTCTGAGGGATTCAACTCATGTAATGCAAAACAGTTGCCCACGGAGCCTGCTTATAAAATCCCATTTAACTATTGCGGGGCTTTGCTTTTTTATTTTTTTATTTTTTATTTTTTACTGTTCTCCAAGGAGCATTATCACACTTTCCCGCCCTTAATTTACAACACCATGAAAGTTGGTGATCAGGCCTGCTGCTCTCCTGGAAGCCTCAAAGTACTAAGGATTTATGGACCATAAACAATATCGACTCGTCTGAATCCTAAACAGGAAGTCTGTCATGGCGAGAGTGGGGCTGGGGACGGCCACGGCCCTCTGCCGTCTTCCAACAAACAGGAAGAAAACAGAAACTTTTTTCTTTTTTTTTTTTTTTTAAACTGGGGCCACTGAGGATGGCAAAAGGGACCAAGGAGAAAGCTCGGAGTTCAAGAAATGAAAGAGACCCCAGAGGTCACGGGGTCCGACCCAAAGTCGCCTAACTGGGATAAGAAGGTGGATCTGAGAATCCCAACCCGGGACCTCAGCGTCTCTCACCGGAACCACTGCAATAGTTTCCTAATGAGTTTTCCAATCTCTAGCCTCTGAACTGCTGAGAAAGTGATGTTTCTGAAACACAAACCTGACCACCACGCTCCTAACTCTAGGATCTTCAGTGGCTCCCTATTGTCTCTAAGATAAGCTAGAAAATCTGTAATGTGGGATTTCATAGGATTAGAGAGCAGGAAGGGAAGAGAGACAGAGACAGAGAGACATACACATACACAGAGACACAGAGAGAAACAGAAACAGAGACATACATACACAGAGACAGAGACAGACATGTACAGAAACACAGAAATAGACAGAGAGACACACACACAGACAGACATACACAGAGACACAGAGAAACAGAGATAGAGACAGAGAGACAAATATATACACAGAAACACAGAGAGAAATAGACAGAGACAGACCTACACACACACAGACATACACAGAGACACAGAGAGAAACAGAGATAGAGACAAAGAGACACATACATACACAAAGACAGACATACACAGAGACACAGAGAGAAATAGACAGAGACAGAGACAGACAGACATACACACAGAGACACAGAAAGAAACAGAGAGACAGAGATAGACACACACAGAGACATATATACACAGAGACAGAGAGAAACAGAGAGACACACAGAGATACACAGAGACAGAGAGACAGAGACAGAGAGAAACAGAGAGACAGAGCAACATACACATAAAGACAGAGAGATACACACAGAGACAGATACACAGAGATAGAGAGAAACAGACACACACACAGACGTAGAGACGCAGAGAGACAGACACATACACAGAGAGAAACAGAGAGATAGAGACAGAGACAGAGACACATACATACACACAGACATAGAGACAGAGAGAAATAGAGATAGAGAAATAGAGACACATACACACAGAGACAGACAGACACACACACACACACACAGAGTTTCCTTATTAGTTTTCCAGCCTCCAGCATCCCCCTTTCATCCAATCTATCCTCTGAATTGCTGGGAAAGTGATGTTTCAGAAGCCCATCTGACCACCACAAGAGACAAGAAACAGAGACACACTGAGAGAAAGAGACAGCCACACACATAGAGACCGAGAAGAGATACAGAGACAGAGAGAAAAAACTGGAGGAGACTGGGAGGCCCCTGAACACAGAAACTCCGACTTCTGTAGCCCGATTCCCCTGGATGCAGACGGAGAGGCCGGTACCAGGCTGGCTTTGGAGCGGAAGGGCAGAGCTGCCATCCCTGCCTTCCTCTGGGCCACCCGGGCCTGCACCTTAACTCCTGCCTCCCACTCGGGGCTGGTTTCATCTCCCCCCACTCCAGTGCCTTCTCCACCAGCCGGTCAGTAAGTCTTTGGACTAATGGCACATTGGCTAGTCTATGGTGTGGTTCCCTCCCTCCCCTGAGAATGGCAGGGGCTGCCCCTCTTGGTTTTGAGATCCCAATGCCGGCCCTCTGATTTTGGGGTTCGCCTTAGCAAAGGTCAAAGAACCGTCCGTAACGTCTCAGAACTGAAAGGCACCCCCCTTCCCCCCCCAGGACCCCAAAGCCAGCATGGGACTGGGAGTGAGGATGACCTGTGGTCGGTCACTTCCCCGCCCTCCCCGTCCCATCAAGCTCCTCATTGCCCTGGAAACGCCGGCACAAAAAGGGGGAGGGGACGGTGGGGCAAGTAAGGAGTTCCCAAGAGAACCCCCAGTTGTCCTTGATGAGTTCAAATAGCTGAGCCTCCCCGCGGGGCCAGAAAGACCGGGCAGGAGACCCTTCCTGGGTCTGTGGCCATTAACCCAAGCTGCCCGTGAATCAAATACATTGTAGGCACTTGCAGGGCAGCTAGGGGGCGCAGTGGGATAGAGCACCGGCTCCTGAGCTGGGAGGAACCGGATTCAAATCCTACCTCACACCTTTCCTAGCTGCCTGACCCCGTCTGCCTCAGTTTCCTCATCTGTAAAATGGGCCGAAGAAGGAAATGGCAAAGGTCTCAGTATCTCTGCCAAGGGAACCCCAAATGGGGTCCTAAAGAGTCAGGCGTGACTGAACAACACCCGAGCATTTATGTGGTCGCTGAATGGTCTGTGGAAATCTCACGGCCCGGGTACCCCGAGTCTCAGGGGCTGTGTTGGGCTCCGATCTGGGGACCCCCAGCTCCTTTGCAGCCTCACTCCCCCCCAAGAGGGGAGCCCCCTCCCTGCTTTGGACCCTCGCCCCGCGCCCTCACCCACCGTGGGTGAACAACGGCCCGCCGCACCCCAAGTCTGCTTGGGTAGCTCCTCTGGACGGGGGCAGAGGCAGCTGTGTCTGTTTTTCACATTAAAAAGTTAAACAAAAGGCCTCAAGGCCAAAGATTAAGGCAGGCGGAAGGAGGTTGTTAATGTGGAATCCAGAACTGGGTGTGACACTTGGCTGCGGCTCCCAATGTGGGTTATTTAAGGACGGGCTCACAGGGAGGAAGGAGGAGGCCCTTCCCATGTGCCTGGGGAGCCCGCACACGGATCCAAGCCAGGGGGCCTGCCGTCCCCCTGCCCTGGGTTTGGAGGGGGTCACGGGCAGCGGTGCCATCTTGCTACAGCCGCCGTCCGACTCCCCCAGATTTCACAGCATTTCGGGTCGCCAAGGCTCCCGAGGAGGCCGTTGGGTCCCAGCCCCACGGGAACCAGAACCCCGCTTCCCCCGAAGACCTTCCCAGGGAAGACTTTGCTGTTACCAAGCTGGAGTCCTCCTCCTGACGGTTCCCACCTTCGCTTCTGCCCTCTGAGGCCATCAGAAGCCCAACGGGTCTGCCGCAAGACTGCATCGAGGCAGGACCCACTGGCTTAGAAAACCGCCCGCTGGGGAGTCGGTCAGCCGTGAAACTGGAACCCGGGGCTTGGGCCCCAAGAGCGCTCTGGTCTCCCTCCTTTGGGCACTCTCCAGAGCACGGAGAAGATCCTTCCTCCCAATGGGACACAGAACCGAAGCCCTGGCAGGGACAGGCCAGGCAGAGGACCCCCGAACTTGCACGGACACCCCAAATCCCAGCGGCAGGGGAAGCACCCTCCTTTGACTCCGAGCAGACTGCCCTTTCCCTTGAACCCCTCTGTCTCTCTTCTCAAATGATTACAGGAGCAGGAACTGAGTCCCCCAGTGTGTGCATCATGCATACAGGAGGAGCTCAGTAAATGCCTGTGCTCTGGCAGTATGGGGACGAGGAGAGAGCACAGGGATGTCACCAAAATGTTTGCAAAGGTCAATCAACAAGCATTCACTAAGCACCTACTGTGTGCTTGGTGCTAGGGATACAAAATGTCAGGATTCAAACACAGGGTGTGACTCCAAGTCACTTCCAACTCCACCAAACTGTCCCAAGTCCCTTAACCTTTGAGCCTCAGTTTCCTTATCTGTAAATAGACCAATAATCCTTAAGTCCCAGACATGAAAGAGCTTTGAGGAGGGAAATGTTAAATAAAAATGGCGGCTAACAATATCAAACTAACAATCAGATAGACTTTGAGGCTGGCAAAGCGCTTTACGTTTATTCGCCGGTCTGAGGGTCCCCAGTCCTGGAGGCGGGCGCTACCATTAGCATATTACCAATTTTAGTATTAGGAATATTAATCAAGATTGGAACATTATGGGTCTCATTTTACAGATAGGAAAACTGAGACGACCAAAGTTAAGGGCCCGGCCAGGCCCAGGCAGGATGGGAAGCCGAGTCCCCCTCACGCCAAGGCCGCTCCTCTGTCCCTGAGCCGTCTGGCTGCCTCGGGCCGGGAATATCTGGGATCCCTTTGTGGGTCCGAGGCTTATTCGCTGGGGGGGGCACACGAGGTAAACTACAACAGTGTCCCCAAGGGAATGGCCCGGCCACAACCACACCCCCACGTGGAGATGCCCTGCGCGGCAAATCCCGTCTTCAAGAGCTGGGGGCCGGGGCGGTGGGACGGCTGGGCCGCGGCCACGCGGGCTTTCTGGCCAGCGCCTCGTCCTCCGGCTCGCCCCAGAGAGCAGGAGGCTGCGGTCGGCGCTCCCCAAGGAAGAAGGGGGGTGAGCTCCGAGCTCCTGCATCTCCCACGGGGGCGTCCCCAGGGATCCTGAGCAGCATCGGCCCTTCCTGCTGAACCCCTCTGTGGCAGGGCCAGAGGTGGTCTGCTCGGACCACGGAATGGACACGGGTCTGGCCTAGGTGAGTGCCACGCAGCCCCCATGCTCCCCCAGGACTGACTCGGAGATCTCAGCCAAGGCCTCGGTTGTCACTGAAACCTCAAGTTGGAAAAAAATGAAGTTTTATCTGAGGGCCTCCAGATCTTCAGAATGTTCGCACACACACACACACACACACACACACACACACACACACACACACACTTATACACTCTCACACTTACACACACACCCATATATACACATACACTCTCACACTTACACACACACTCTCATATACACACACTTATACACTCACACTTACACACACTCTCACATACACACACTTACACACACACTCTCACATACACACACTTACAAACTCTCATATACACACTTACATACACACACTCTCATACACACACTTATACACTCTCACACTTACAAACACACTCTCATATACACACACTTACACACTCTCACACTTACACACACTCATATACACACTTATACACTCACACTTACACACACTCATATACACACACTCTCATATACACACATTTATAGACTCTCACACTTAGACACACACTCTCATATACACACACTTACACACTCTCATACATACACACACTCACAAACACACACGTCCTTAGTTACTCTTTTTAGTCTGAACTAATGTTTCAGCCTGGGACCCAGATGACCTTGCTTGACTTTGACCCCCAGGAACAATTCTTCTGCCCTCAAAGACCTCACAACCACTGGATATCGGGGTACCTGAAGGCACCTCAGGGGCTTCCCATTGACCCCCACCATTTTACACTTGCAGCCCCACAGTTTGAGTCTCAGAGGCAGGATTCACACCTTCTGACCCCCAATCCAGCCCTTTTCCATCAGAAACAGCTAACTCCAAAGACACTTGGGACTAGAAAGGGAGCCCCGGGGCGTCCTCCACCCTGTCAGAGGAGCAGCCTGGGGACTTCCTCAAGGTCACACAGCTAACAGGGAGAGGCCGTGGGATTTGAACTCAGGTCCTCTGATTCTAGATCAGGGGATTTAGAGGAGAAGGAGTCTGTGGCCATCTCTTCCAACTTCCTCAACTTAGAAAGGAGCAAAGAAAGGTCCAGGGAAAGAAGGCGATTTGTTCAAAGACCAGAGTTAGCAACAGGCATCGAGGCACAGTAAGTAGGGCAATGGATCTGGAGTCAGGAAGTTCTGGGTTCAAATCCTGTCACAGGTACTAGCGAGGGCACTCTGGGAAACTCATGCAACCTCAGTCTCCTCATCTGTAAAAATGGGCATAATTACAGCGCCTCCCTTCCAGGCTGTGGTGAGGATCAAACGACATATATGCAAAATGCTTCATGGGTCTGAGAGCGCCGCGTGTATTTTTAGAGAGGAGAGCTATTATAATTAAGCGGAGAGCTAGAATTTCATGTCAGATCACAGGATAATGTAAGATCAGGCCCAGGGAACTGAAAGCGCCTTTCCAGAGTCACAGAGCTGGGTGGCTTAGAGTAGGATCACGCTCCCTGAGGCAGAGGGCTGCCCTTGGAGCTCTGAGTTCCAATACTGACTCAGCAGCTTCCTAGACCTGGGCTCATGGGTGAGCTGCTTAACCCCTCTCAACTTCAGCTTCCTCATCTGTAAAATGGGCCCGCTGGCCTGGCTGTCCCCTCAGTCTTTCCTGGCTCTAATTCCAGAGGCCATCTGTCCAACCCCCCCACTTTAGAAAGGAGGAAACGGGCCCCTGCAAGTGAAACCATATTACCCAAGTCCATATGGAAAAGCAGGGGTTCAAGGCCCCCCTTTTTTGGCCATATACAACCAGAGCACAGTCCACTCTGCCCCACCCACCCAAATCTGCCTAAATATAACAGCCTCCAGACCGAGCAGTATCAGAGCCTTGAAATGCAACCCAGAAAGCTGGGGAAGACTTTCAGGTACTTTTAATATGACATATTAATTATAGATGAGAACTTAAGACCTAAAGAAGGTGGTTTCCTGGGAAAGAAAGGGAGGGCTCCACAAAGGAGATTTACTTATTTATATGGCTAAAAGTCCACGGTCTTTTGGGAGCTACCGGGGACGGGGGCACCGGGAAGACCCAGAAGGAACGGCGTTTTTCCCAGTGGTGAAAAAGTTCTGAAGGAAATGAAATCTCTCTTTAATCGCTATATTACCACCAGGAGGAAGGCCTGATGCTGCAGTTGCACAAAGGAACTTTCCCGTGCTCTCTGAAAGCGTTTGGACTGTGGTCCCGGGGCTGGGGCTGGGGGGCCGGCCCGGGGAGGGGGTAGTCAAGCAACCAGAAGGGACAGAAACAATCCTATTTGGGCTTTTTGTTCCCCGATGGCATACTACATAGATCAGAGGCTTCTGGTAAAATACCAACCCCGACTGTACACAAAGCACAGGAAAATGTGAGGCTCAAAAAAAGGCAGCTTAGGATGTGTTAACGCTGCTATTCTATCAGCTTAAAGAGTATTTTCTGCTTGAACAACGGCTCCCTTTTATTATGGCGGCCTTTCATTCATTCAGGACTTCAAAGGGCCCAGCCACCAGTGTACCTGATCGGCCATAGGGCCCTGGAAGGGTGTTCTAAAGAAGGGAGCCACTGGGAGAGCCAGCCCCCCGCCGACCAGCCAGTTCAAAGAGAATATTTCAACAATGATTACATTTTGTAAATCTTTTTTTTTTTTAAACGAAAGACAGCTTATTTCCTGCTTTTTCATGAAAAATAGATGCTGACCGTTAAAACTAGCCTGCTTAGGAAAGTTGTCTGAGATCTGAAGGGGCTGGAGGGGCTGGGGGGCACAGGGGGGAGAGGAAGGCCAAGGTCAGGTGGAGCCTTCTGGGATTGCAGGGTGGCAAGGCAGAGTCCTTGGGGGGCATTCCCATAAGGGGGATGGGGGGCACAGGGGCGGGATGGGGGGAGGAGAGGAATTGTTTGGGAAGAGATGCATTTGTTTAATTAGGCTCATTTTTCTTTAAAGTTTTGAGTTCTTTTTCGTTCTTTCTTTTTTTCCTGAAAAGATCAGCAAAATACAGGGGGCCCGAGGCATATAAAAATCTCCTGCACAAAAGCCAAAGTGACCCGTTTCAGATTTTTTTTTTTTTAATAGTCTCATTCAACTTTGAACTTGAACACCCAGGGAAGCCTAGCAAGCATGTTTTTCTGTAGCCATAAAACCTGGTTCAGCCTAAAGAGCCCAGGCTACTTTTTCTCACCATACAATGAGGTCTCCTAATGGGAGCTCCTCCTCCTCCTCCTCCTCCTCCCAAATGGGAGCTTCCCATCCCACCATCCCACCGCCATATCCTGTGGGAGAAAAGAGAGGGAAGGAAAAGGAGACTATTTATTTCCTGCAGAGTTACACAGGACTTCCCGACAATAACCAGAACTTCCCCAAAGTGGGATGAGCCGCTTTGGAAGCTGCAGCAGCACCGTGGTATAGTGGAAATGGGACTAGACTTGGGATAAAGTCCTGCCCCTGCCCCTACTGAGACTGAAGACAAACCATGTGACCTTTCTGAGCTGGAGTTTGCCCATCTGGGCAATGGGGACCAGTAATAACTTCTACCTCCAGAGGCTGCTGTGAAGGTTGCTTAATAAGCTTTGAGAGAACTCTTTATCCTCACATATTATGGAAGACATATTATTTCTCCATATTCATATGTCTTTATATATTTATGAATGGCTACATGGATGGATGGGTATACATGTCAGCTATTATTTATCTTGTTCATTTCTCAGGCACATGGTAAGGAAGATTTTTTGGGGGAATATACGTTGGTTAAATGGTCTGAGATTTTTTTAAACTCTAAGGAAATTCTATGAAAATAAGAAAGCGACCCTCCTCAACACCACTGATTCCAGTGAAAGGATCTTGGCCAATGAATCCAGATGGTCACCTTCAGAGAGGGCACCGCCATGCTGTTTCTACCCTCCCAACATTTATTATATCTCTTCCCTTTTCTTCACTCACACAGTCACCATTCTCATTAATGCTGATCCAAGATATTGGGGAAAAACACTTCCTAACTGATCTCCCCACCTTTCCCTACTGTGATCCAGTCTTCAACCTGCCACCAAATTGGTTTGTCCTAAAAGGCACAGGTCTGCTCATGTCACTTCCTTACTCTATAAACCACAGTGGCTCCCTATTATCTCTATTTATCATTTAAACTCCTTCGCAACCCGACTCTCAATTATTGGCCATCACTCTCTTCCATATTGTTTTCGGTCTAATCAAACTAGTTTTCTTTCTGTTCTTCATAGATAACACCCATCTACTTAGATGCTTTTGTTCTGTGCCTTCAATGGAGTTCCCTTGATCTTTACCCCTTAGATTGCTCCTTCATTTCCTTCAAGATTCAGCCCATGTCCTAGCTGTGTGACCTTGGGCAAGTCACTTAACCCCAATTGCCTCAGCAAAAAAAGAAAAAAAAATTAAAAAAAATTCAGCCCAAGCAATAGCCCCTCCATGAGGTCTTTCCTGATCTATCCTCTTCCCCCAAATTCTCTTATTATCTCTTATATGGATTACATAACAGATAAAATAGTATTATCTGCCATACAAAAATACACAGTATTATATTTCCAACAGGATATAAGGCTACATAACACATACATACATATGGACATGCATTATTAAAATATACATATAAAGTCTATAATAGACATGAATATGCATGTGCTTATTACATGTTACATTATAATTATATTATATACCAGTTGTATGCAATGTCTCTTTTTACACATATGTATGTTTATGTGTTATACAATATACATGTGCTATATTGTATCTGAAACAAAATATAATAACATATACAATGTATTATATATAACACAAATAAAATACATAATACATATATATACATCTCTGTTAGTATGTGAGCTTCTTGAAGTCAGTCTATTTTCCCCTCTTTTTTTTTTTTTTTTTTTTGCTGAGGCAATTGGGGCTAAGTGACTTGCCCAGGGTCACACAGCTAGGAAGTGTTAATTGTCTGAGACCACATTTGAACTCAGGTCCTCCTGACTTCAGGGCTGGTGCTCTACCCACTGCGCCACCTAGGTGACTCCCTCCCCCCTTTTTTCTTTATATTTCTAATGCCTAAAACTGTAACACTTATTAAATGCTTGTTCATTCACTGATTGCTGGTGACTCTGGGAGATTTACAAGGTCATTCATAAGCTTTCCTCTTTTTTAAAAAAGGATCTGTTATTTCAGGTCAGCGAATACTGTTTTAATACATCTACTTATGATCTTTTAATTTATTTTTCTTTCTCTCAATGGAAAAGTTCTTCCCAGATTTGAAGTCTTCCCCCAGAAAGCTACAATAGCCTTTTACTGTTCTGTTTATTCCACAAGGAGAAGTCGAGGTCTGACAAACTGACTCCAGAGATGATTTCAGTATTCCTTGGGAGGGAAGGGTGCTCAGGGAGATGGCTGCTTGCCAGTCACCCTGCTATTCCGACCTTATCTTGAAGGGGGGCAATGGCTGGAGTAGAAAAAATACTAGAATTGGAGGCAAGAGGGAGCTGGGTTCAAACCCTGTCTCTGCCATTAGCAGAGACTAGCTGTGGGACCCAGGACAAATACAGAATAACCAGTGTCAGAAATTATTGAATCTAATTTCCTCATCTTACAGATGAAAAAAACTGAGGTTCTGTGACGTGAAGTGACTTGTAGTAAACACCAAAGGTAGGATTTGAACCCAGATCTTTAAACTCCAAAGACAAGACTGACTTCCATCTCTAAAAGTCTATGCTTTTCATTTATTTATTTATTTATTTTATCATATCTGCCATCACAGAACTATTGGGAGAATGAAAGGGAAAAATAAATATAAAAAGATCTGGAAAACTTGACAGTTCTACATCAGATAATATTCTAGTCATGTCAGATATTAATCCAGTAGAGACTTTTGCTTGTGACATACTTAACTTCCAACCTGGAGGCTCTTTCTTGCTATACAAGGATCAGTAATATGAGTTCTGAAAAGACCCCAGCTGGGGAACACCCAGAGGGCAAGCTGGGAGGACTCCTTTCCCCATCTACTGAGCGCATAGTAGGTTTAAGGATTTTATACCATCAAAACTTTTCTTTGATGAAATGTGACTTGCTGAGCAAACCCAAGGGGAGGTGGAGGGGGTAGGGGTGAAGAATATGCGAGGAAGTTTGCAGTTTCAAATGACAGTATTTTTTATGCTGAAACAGCAAATGCTTTTTTTATGTACGGATTTATGCCCTTCTAAATTTGTAGATTAAATTTACAGCTAAGCAATATCCATTACCACAAACAATTAGCTTCATCCTGAATTTTTTTTTTTTTTCTGTAGAGGTGAATGAAAAATCCCTTGGAGAGAGAAGGAGAAAGCAGTGGGGTGTGTGTGTGTGTGTGTGTGTGTGTGTGTGTGTGTGTGTGTGTGTG
>JAJPUD010022960.1:1234-20629 GCA_023553655.1 Myrmecobius fasciatus | reverse complement strand
CAGCCATTCTCCAATTGAAGGGCATCTATTCATTTTCCAGTTTCTAGCCACTACAAAAAGGGCTGCCACAAACATTCTTGCACATGTGGGACCCTTTCCCTCCTTTAAGGAGATCATGGATATTTAAAGGACAAAAACAAAGTTTTGGGGGAGATTTGGGGGAGCAATCTCAGAATGGATAGAAATTTGGGTCTTAGGTAGAAAACATGCTGGCTTGAGTTCCCATCATAGAGAGGCAGCGAGGGCGGGCTGTGACACTGGGGACTGCATTGGGTACCATGTGGAGAGTACTCCAGTACACTTCTGTGTGCCAGGGTGGGAGATGGTCCCAGACCCATACTGGAGCATCCCTAGACCCATACTGGGACACTGTAAAAAGGACTCCTACCAAATGGCAACTTTGTTGCCCGCTTCCCAGTCTGAGTCCAGATCCAAGGATAACTGCATTGGGAGCCTGTGATTAGGGGTGACTCTGAATAGGGAGGTCCCGAGAAAGGAAGAAGTTCAATAGTGAACATCAGTGGTTAGCTCAGCCCTCGGGAGCAGAGAAACACTCTAGTCCCAGTATGAAGCCTGCAGAGGAATAACTGGGGCAGATCCCAGACTAAAGGGGAACCTGTGGTTCTCCAATCCTTGAATCAGCAGAGCTTCCCAGTCGGTGACAGAGGCTAAGTCCAGTAGCAGTTTATTGTTGCTCTGACCCAATTCCAGATCAGGAAGTGGCAAAGCTCAGAACCAGAGGGCAGCAGTCAGACTTTGCCCTGGATCGGATCATACTGGAAGTACCAAAAACGGTCAAGTTTTTCTCCCTCAAATCCTGGAATAACACAATAATCAATAATACCCCAAGAAAGCAGCAGCCGGACTATTCCAGACCTTCTCTCCAGAAGTATGATAAGAGTCTAGCCCTGCCATCAAATCCAAAATCGTGAAGTAAGCAGGAAGAATGGGTAAACAAGCAACCAAAAAACCAAACCATCTCACCATAATGAGCTATTGTAGGGACACTCAAAACACAAAGACAGAAGAAAAGATATGATTCTAAAACATCTACAGGAAAAGCCTCAGAGAAAAACATAGCTTGGGCACAAACTTTAGCAGAATTCTTAGAGGAGATGAAGCAAGAGTTTGGGGAAAAAAAATAAGTGTTTTATTAATTAAATAAGAGCACTTGAGAAAAAAAAAAAGAATTGGAAAAGAAATTAACAACTTGGCTCAAGAAATATAAAATCTTGTCCAAGCATGGATGAAACAGAAGCCAGTAATTTTATGAAACAATAAGAAATATGAAAACTAAACCAAAAGGTTTAGAAAGAAAATGTATTTTATATCAAAAACAACTAACCCTAAAAACAGATGTAGGAGAAAATATTTAAGAATCACTGGGTTATCTGAGCTCCATGACTAAAAAAAGAACATAGCCATCATCTTTCAAAAGATATTGAAAAAAAAAAAGAAAGAAAGAAACCTGCTCACATCTCTTCGAAGCAGAAAGTGAAGTAAAAGTGGAAAGAACTCATCAGTCATCTCCTGGAACAAAGCTCAAAAAAATTCCCAAATAGCCGAAATCAAGAGTTTCTAAGTCAAATTAAAAATACTGCAAGCAAACAGAAAGGAAAAAAAATACCAAGGAGCCACAGTCAGGATCACCCATGATTTGACAGCCACCACAATAAAGGAGTAGAGAGCTTAGAATACCAAAATCCAGAAGATAAAAGATCTAGAAAACCAAGAATCATTTATCCAGAAAAACTGAGTATAATGCTGTAGAGGAAAAACTGAATCAGAGGACTCCCAGCCTTAACAATAGAAAGACTAAAGCTGCATAGAAATTTCAAAGTTCAAACTGGAGTTAATGAAAAATAAAAAGGTAAATAATAATGAGAAATAATAATTTACCAAAGGATTGCTTATATTCTAACATAGGGAGATGATACATGTGCCATTTTCGAGCCCTACTATCATCAGGAGTAATGGAAGGAATTAATTTAATTAGACAAGACCTAGAATTGATTAAAAGAAGAAAGAATATATCACTCCCAACTCCTTGTGCATATGGTTGAGTATAGAAATAAGTAGAATGAAAAAGGAGAAAGGAGAAAAGGGAATTGGAGGGTAGATGAAGGAAAAATGCTAAGCTAAGCAAAATAAACTCCGACTAAGGGTGGACAAAAATATTTATAGTACCTCTTTTGAGTTGGCAAAGATTAGGAATCTGAGATGTCCATAAATTAGGGAATGGATGAATAAGTTATTGTATATGAATATAATAAATACTATTGTGTTTATATCATGGATACATACACATATATTGTGTATATATATAAGCTATGATGAAAGGGATGGGTTCAGAAAAGCCTGGGAAGCCTTGTAAAAACTGATTCAAGTAGAAGAACAATTTTTACAATGATAACAATATGGTAAAAATAAAAGAATTTTCAACTCTCTTTGGTATAATGATCAACACTGATTCCAAAGGATAATAATGAAACATGCTACCTACCCCCTGATAGGTAAGTGAAGGATTTAAGACTGTAGAATGAGACAAATAAAGAAATTTGTTTTAATTGCCTATACATGTTTGTGAAAGGGTTTGTTTTTCTCAGGCTGGGGAAGGTGGGTGAATGGGATTTGGGTAGGAAGGCAGATTTTTGCTAATCAATTTATGTTTGTGTATGATTTTAATAAAATTAAATTTACCAAAAATTAAAAAAGAAAAGAAAAGGATCTCAAGGTGGACAGCAATTATGCTTTGCTTAGCTTCATTGGCCCTCCCCCCCAAGCTGCAATAGTCTTCAAATGGCATCAAGACTAACCTGATTGAGGTATGTTGTTGGCAGGGATCCTCCCTATCCATATTCCTGACAGTAATCAATCATTCTTTATTCTTCTTCTTATTATTATTATTAAAGCTTTTTATTTTCAAAACATATGTAGGGATAATTTTTCAACATTGACCTTTGTAAAACCTTGTGTTCCAAATTTCCCCCTCCTTCCTCCCACCCCCTCCTCTAGATGGCAGGTAGTCTAATACATGTTAAATATGTTAAAATATCTGATAAATCCAACATATGTATGCATATTTATACAATTATCTTGCTGCACAAGAAAAATCAGCTCAAGAAGGAAAAAAAATGAGGAAGAAAACAAAATGCAAGCAAACAACAACAAAAGTGTGAAAATGCTATGTTGCGATACATACTCAGTTCCCCACAGGCCTCTCTCTGGGTGCAGATGTCTCTCTTCATCACAAAATCATTGGAAATGACTTCATCTCATTGTTGAAAAGAGCCACATCCATCAGAACTGATCTTTATATAGTCTTATTGTTGCTGTGTACAATGATCTCCTGGTTCTACTCACTTCACTTAGCATCAGTTCATGCAAGTCTCTCCAGGCCTCTCTGAAATCATCCTGATCCTTTTTTAATAGAACAATAATATTCCATTATCTTCATATAACATAATTTATTCAGCCATTATCCCACTGATGGGCATCCACTCAGTTTCCAGTTTTTTCCACTACAAAAAGGGCTGCAGCAGTGTTTCTACTGGGCCTATATCCCAAAGAGATCTTAGAGGAGGGAAAGGGACCCACATGTGCAAGAATGTTTGTGGCAGCCCTTTTTGTGGTGGCTAGAAACTGGAAACTGAATGGATCTCCATCAGTTGGAGAATCGCTGAATAAATTATGGTATATGAATGTTATGGAATATTATTGCTCTGTAAGAAACGACCAGCAAGATGATTTCAGAGAGGCCTGGAGAGACTTGCATGAACTGATGCTGAGTGAAGTGAGCAGTACCAGGAAAACACTGTATACAGCAACAGTAGAATTGTGTGGTAGACTTTGTTCTTTTCAGCAGTTCAGTGATCCAAACAATCCCAATAAACTTTGGATGGAAGATGCTATCCACATCCAGAGAGAGAACTATGGAGACTGAATGTAGCGTCTGAAGAACATACTATTTTCACCTTTTTTTTTTTTCTCTTTTGGTTTTTTGTCCTCTTTGGTTCTGATTTTTTTCTCCCAACATAATTCACATGAAAATATGTAAAAAATGAATGTGATATGTATAACAAAAAATTATTTTACATGTAACTGGGGAAAATAAAAACAAACAAATAAATAAATGGATTAAAAAAAAAGAAAGGTGAGCAACAAGTGTAGTTCCGGAGGGGGTAAAATGTTCCACTGCCTCATTCTAGGGGGAGGAGGGTTGTTTTGAATTCATAAAAATAATTCCCTAAGTACAGGATGTAGAGGTCCTGGAATGAGGACCAGACTAGTTTGAAATGGGGGCTACTGAGCCCAACAATAAAGGTCCTGGGGGTCCTTGAACTAGCACATGGTGCAGGAAGAGGTGCATTGGCCAGATCTGTTTCTCACAACTCAGTTCTTGGTCGCAGATCCAGGGGAGACCAAGGAGGTAACCTGTGCTTGGGCATCATAGGTCGGAGCAGTTCCTAAGGGGTTCTAGTTGTGTACTGAGAAAAGAACAAATTTGGGAGAAAACAAGTAACTGTGTGGCTCTTATCCCAGAAGCATAGCAGGGACTCCCTTCTTGCCTCTCACATAGACTGTAGGCTGCACCAACATAAAAAGGGTAAAAATCATAGACCAAAAAAGATGGAATTTACAGATTTCCCTAGGGGGCTGATAGTGACCAAGTCTGGTTCCAATCTGCTAAAGCTTCCAGCCAGGAACCAGCCTACCAACAACCCTGACTTAGGAACTTGCAGAACTTAGACTAGGAGGACCGTGAATAGATTTAACTCCTTACTTAAGGAGAAATGAAAGATTACAAGACCTGTGGTTTCTCTGAAATCCTTGAATAACACAACACTCAACATCTCAAGAAGGTAACAGAAACACCCAACAGGACAAAAGCTGAGCCCTCAGCTCTGTCCGGAAGTGCATAGAACCCAGCTCTGTCATAATCTAAGTCAAAAAATCAGCTAGAAGGATGAGAAAACAAATAAAAAAAGAAACTCACTACAAAGAAATACTCTGAAAGTAGGGATGGGCAAGACATAAACCCAGAAAAGGGAATAATTTGAAAACATCTATAAGCAGTGCTTCAAGGAAAAATGGAACACAATTCCAACCCGAATTCCTAGAAGAAATAGAGCAAGAGTTAAAAAATTAAAGTTACAAATGATTTTAAAAATCAAATGAAAGTGGCAAAGGAAAAATTTGAAAAGAAATAAAAGTTAAAAAGTTAGATTTGAAAAGACAATTACCATTTTGGAAAAATGGGGACAAAATTTTACCAAGGAAATAACAGCCTGAATATTAGGACTGAACAAATAGAGGCTGACTCCACAAGATGAGAAATATTAAAATTATGGTTTAAAAAATAGAAAACGTAAGGTGTCACATAACGAAAACAAGTGAATTGGAAAACAGATCGAGGAGAGAAAAGTTAAGAAAAATTGGGCTACCTAAAAACCATGACAAAAAAACATGGGCTAGATAACATATTTCAAGAAATCTTTAAATTGTTCAAGTCTCTTAGAAACAGAGGGCAAAGTAGAAATCGAAGGGATTCATCAGTCACCATTCAAAAGAAACTCCAAAATGAAAACTCTCAGAAATATCAGAGCCAAAATCCAGAACTTCCAACTCAAAAGGAATAAATGCTACAAGCAAATGGAAAAGAAGAATTTAAGTACTGAGGTCCCACAAACAGGGTCACCCATGATTTAACAGCCACCACAATAAAGGAGTGAAGAGCTTGAAATATCATATTTCAGAAGGCAAAAGATCTAAGCTTATAACTAAGAATAAAGTACTTAACAAAACTGAATATAATTCTACAAGGAGGAAAATGGAACTTTAAATGAAACTAACCATCTTAACAATTCCTGATGAAAAGACCAGATTTGAGTAGAAAATCTGACCCACAGAAATCAAGACCAGCATTAAAAGGTTAATATGAATGGACAATCATAAGGGATGAGATAAGAATAAACTGTTTACATTCTTAAGAGGGGAGATAATAGTAATTCTATTATTTTGATAGTCTTAAAAAATGGTAAAGGAGGACAAGAAAAGTAAAAAAAGAGAAAGAAAATGAGAAGAAAAACAAAAAATCTTTTATGTGGTGTACAAGTACAAAATCATATTCAATAAAGAGGGGAAATGGGAAGAAGTAGGTGACACTTGAGTCAACAGTAAAGCTAAGATGTCCATTATTTCTATCTGATATAGTATTAGAAATCATAGGTAGTTCTAGCAATAATACAAGAAAAAAGAAAATGAGGGAATAAGTATGGGTGAAGAGGAAATAAAATAATCACTTTTTGCAGATTATATTGATAATTTACTCAGAGAACCATAATTAATTTTTAAAAATTGAAGCAATCAACACCTTCAGTAAAGTTGAAAGATATAAGATAAATCCACACAAATCATCATCATTTTTGTGTATTACCAAAAAATTCAATAGAAAGAGATAAAAAGGAAATTCCATTTAAAGTAACTATAAATAATGGCAGTAGCTAGATGGCACAGTGGATAGAACACCAGCCCTGGAGGCAGGAGGACCTGAGTTCAAATGTGATCTCAGACACAACCCTTCCTAGCTGTATGATATCCTGGGCACTTAACCCCGATTGCCTCAGTTTAAAAAAAAAAAAAAGTAACTATAAATAGTGTCATATACATGGGATTCTATATGCCAAGATATACAAAGAAATTATAGGAATTGTTTATATAAATGAAGCCGTATTTTAAAAAATGCTTTAAGTCATTAATAATTATAGAAATGCAAGTTAAAATATTTCTGAGATACTATCTTACACTCATCACATTGTTTAAACTGCAAAGGAAAATAATGCTGGTGGGAATGTGAAAAAATATTATTGGTGAGACTTTGAATTAGTCACATTTGCTTTACAAATTTGGAACTATGCCAAAAAAACTATGTCAAACTGCCTATACATTTGCTGATATCACTTCAAGATATATGCCCTAAAGAGAGGAAAGAAATCAGAAAAATCTTTTTTCCTTTATTTGTTTTTCTTTCTCATGTTTCTTTCTCTTTTGGTCTGATTTTTCTTGAACAACATGACATATGTGAAAATATGTTTAAAAGAATTGCATATATTTAATCTGCATTAGATTGCTGGCTGTCTTGGGGAGGTAGGTAGAAAAATTCAAAACACAAGTCTTACAAAAATGAAGGTTGAAAATTATGTATTTGGAAAAATAAAATACTATTAAGAAAAAAAAGAAATCAGAAAAGATCCATATATACAAAAATGTTTATAGCAGCTCTTTTTTTTTGTGAAAGAAAAGAATTAGAAATAGAAAGAATGTCCATTAACTGGGGAATATTTGCACAAGTTATAGTATGTGAATGTGGTGGAACACTATCATGCTCTTTTTTTCTTTTTCTTTTTTGCTGAGGCAATTGGGGTTAAGTGACTTGCCCAGGGTCACACAGCTAGGACATGTTAAGTGTCTGAGGACAGATTTGAACTCAGATCTTCCTGACTTCAGGGCTGCTGCTCTATCCACTGTGCCACTTAGCTGCCCCACGCTATCATGCTCTTAAGAAATTATGAAGGTATTAATAAACTTGGGATGATGCATGAATTGATGCAAAGAGAAATAAGCAGAACCAGGGGAACATTTTATACCATATCAAACAATATTGTAAAGATAAACTGTTTTGAAAGACCTAAGAACTGTGGTCATCATAATGACCAATCACAATTCTAAAGGACTCATGATGAAACATGCTACTCGAGTCCAGGTAGAGAGCAGATGGACTCATAGTGCAAACTGAGGCTTATGTTTTTGTTTTTATTTTGTTTTTTGGGGGGCATAGTTAATGTGGGAATATGATTTGATTTATTATATATCACATCTTTGCATTACATATATATTATTTATGATTCTACATATTGGTAATGGGTTTTTTTCCCCCTTCTCAATGGTAAAGGTAAAGGGGAAAATAAAACAAGAGTTTGTACCAGTAAATAAGATAAAATGAGAGAGATAGACAGACAAAGACAGGGACTTAAGGAGATAGAAACAGAAGTCTGACCTTTCTTTAGAACTTGTCTAAAGCATTGTTTTCTGTTGTAAATGTCATACTTTTAGAAGGAGTTGTTGGAGTAATTGGGCATATTTAGTTTAGGAAAGAGAATTCTGGGGGAGTAAAAGGAGGACATGATAGCTGTGTTCAAGTACCTGAAGGGCTGTCACATTCAGGAAGGGGATAACTTTGTTCTCTTTGGCCCCAAAGGGCAAGATCAGAAACCAAGGAATGTCCTTCCTTTTTTTATTTTTTATTTTTACTTTTAATAATTCAATCTTTGTTCAGACATAATTAGTTTCATTTCTGGTTATGGATAGGATTTTTCATCATAAGTTCTTCAAAGTAGTGATGGACCATTGTACTGCTGAGAAAAACAAAACCATTTACAGCTGGTCATCCTAGAACATTGCTATTATTTTGTATATAATGCATTTCACTTTGCTTAGTTCCTGGAGGACTTTCCAGGTTTTTTTTTTTTTTCAAGAGTATTCTGTCACCTCTTCCCATAGAACGACAATATTCCATATACAGGTGTACACCACAATTTATTCAGCCATTCCCAAATTGATGGGCATGCCTTCAATTTCCAATTCTTTGTCCTGAGAAGAGAGATGCTACAAATATTTTTGTACATATAGGTTCTTTTCCACCCCCACCCCCCTTTTAAAAATCTCTTTTTAATATTCATGCCTAATAGTGGTATTGTTAGGTCAAAGGATATGCCTGAATTTATAGCCCTTTGGGCTTAGATCATATCTTTTGATCATTATCAATTGGGACATGGCTCTTATTTTTTTTTTTTTTTATAAATTTGACTCAGTTCCCTCTGTGTTTGAGAAATAAGGCCTTATCAGAGAAACTTGCTTCAAAATTCTTTTTACAGTTACTATTGCTAACTGTATTCCCCCCTCCATTTATTCTATTTTTTTCTCTTTTCATTCTGCCCATCCTTTTCTATTTTCCAGCAAAATAAGATAGATTTTTATACCTGTATTAAGTGTGTATGCTATTTCCTTTTTGAGCCAATTCTGATGAAAGATTCACATATTCCCCTTCCTCTCCCCTTTTTTCCCACCATTGTAAAACCTTTTTCTTCTTTCTTTTTTTATGACAGATAATTAAAACCATTCCCACTTCTCCCTTTCCCTTTCTCCCAGTACATTCCTCTCTTCTCCCTTAATCCCATCTTTTTTTTTTCAGATATCCTTTCATATTCAACTGACACCTGTGCTTTCTGTCAATATAAATATACCTTCAGACTGCCATAATGTTGAGAAAGTTCTAATAAATTACAAGTATCATTCTCCCATATAAGAATGTTAATAGATATACATAATTGAGTCCCTTATGATATCACTTTTGTGATTATCTCCTTATGCTTCTCCTGAGTCCTGTATTTGAAGATCAAATTTTCCATTCAGCTCTGGTCTTTTCATCATGAATGCTTGAAAATCTTCTATTTCACTGAATATCCATCTTTTCCCCTAAAGGATTATGCTCAGTTTTGCTGGATACATGATTCTTGGTTGTAATGCTAGCTCCAATACTCTCCGGAATATCATATTCCAAGCTCTCCAGTCCTTTAATGTAAAAGCTGCTAAATCTTGCACTATCCTGACTGTGGTTCTACTATACTTGAATTATTTCTGTTTGGATGCTTGCAATATTTTCTCCTTGACCTGAGAGTCCTGGAATTTGGGTATAATATTCCTGGCAGTTTTCATTTTGAAGATCTCTTTTAGGAGGTGGTTGGTAGATTCTTTCAGTTTCTATTTTACTCTCTGGCTCTAGAATATCAGGACAGTTTTCCTTGATAATTTCTTTAAATATAATGTCCAGGCTCTTTCTTGGATCATGACTTTTAGGTAGACCAATAATTTTAAAATTATCTCTCCTGGATATATTTTCCAGGTCTTTTTCCAATGAGATATTTCACAATTTTTTTTTCTATTTTTTTCATTTATTATTTTTTGGGGGGGATTTTGCTTTACAGTATCTTAATTTCTCATAAAGTCACTAGCTTCCATTTGCTCAATTCTAATTTTTAAGGAATTATTTTCCTCAGTGAGCTTTTGTGCCTCCTTTCCCAACTGACCAATTTTGCTTTGTAAGCATTAGCTTTTGTGTTTCCTTTTACATGATTCTCAGTTCTTTTCCTAATTTTTCCTCTATCTCGCTTGCTTGATTTTGAGTTCTTCCATGGCCTGATTTTCTTGTAGGTTTTGGATAGAGGAGCTTTGACTCTGTTATCATTTTCTGAGTGTGTGTTTTGATCTTCCTTGTCACCATACTAATTTTCTATGGTCAGAAACTTTTTTGGTTGTCGGCTCATTTTCCTAGCCTATGACTCAACTAGGAATCTGACCACAAGTGCTCTTTTCTGCCCTGTAACTGTTAGCAGTGTGTCCCTGCTGCACAGCTGTAAGATCTAGTGTGCTAAAGCCACAGAGTTCCTCTCTGCTGATGTCAGAGCTGGGCCTGGGCCTGGGGTTGGGCTGCCCTGTCGGACTCCCACCCTGGCATCCCCAGACTTTTTCTGCTGATCTTCTAAGTTGCGTTCAGCTGGAAAATGACTTTTTGGGTGTTCTGATGCTCTAAAATTTGTTTAGAGTCATTATTTAAAGGAATTTGAAGTGGTTTGGGGGAGAGATTGGGTGAGCTCCTCCCTTTTTATGTTTTCTAGGCTCCACTTTCCCTGCCTGTGTCCTTACTAATAATGGGAACTGTCCCAAGAGTGAGAGGAATTACTTCAGAAAGTGGTGAGTTCCCCTTCCTTGGAGGTATTCAAGAAGAAGTTGGATGGCTCCTGTACCCTATTTACTGCTAAAGCCCCTCCCAGCTCTCACCTCTGTTCTCTGTTCCCCTCCATATTCCCCCTTACATTCTCTACTCTCTGTTCTAAGGCTTCTTTCAGCTTTGTTGAACTGTGATTCATACCTGACCCGGGGAGAGGGAGGTGTGGTATCTGCAGTCCCATTCTGACCAACGGGTCAGTGGAGTGCACAGTGTTAGGAAGAGTGAGACAGGCCTGAATGGCTGAAAACACCAACAACAGCAAAAGAAAAGGGACAAGATGAAGCAGGTTAGAGTGCTTGAGGCTGAATGTCAGACATTTCCAGAAGGACAAGGCACCTTGACCTAAAAAAGCAGGTAAGGAGGTGCTTCTGAACCAGGACCCATTACCTCAGGCAAGAACACTGCAATTTGAATCCTCTTGAATATCTTTGCTTTTAGATCAGTCATTTCTTTTTCTTTTTCTTTCTTTTTTTTTGCTGAGGCCATTGGGGTTAAGTGACTTGCCCAGGGTCACACAGCTAGGAAGTGTTAAGTGTCTGAGACCAGATTTGAACTCAGGTCCTCCTGACTTCAGGGCTGGTGCTCTATCCACTCGCTGGCCCCGGCTGTGATAAATCTTGACAGTAGTAAATTCCTATTCAGGCTATGAGCTGGCCCCATTTGTCACCCACTCAATTACCATCACCCAGACAGTGGCTCTGAAATCAGGGCATGAGTTGGACCTTCCGTGCCCCATACCATCCAGCAGGAGGTTTTGTGGAATGATGGAGCGGACAAAATGCATTCACTTTTTGGCTGGACAGCCCACGTGGCACTCTCAGTCCACTCTGAATATGCCTTCCGTGCCTTAAGGGATGTCCCTACTCTCGGATATTTGACCATCCATTATCAGGAAGAAAACAAAAGAAATCCACTAGGTTACAAGTGGTGGTGAGTGAAAGGGAGAAAGCTAAGGGCAACAAGAAAAATAAAGGAAATAAGAAAGAGGGTGCTGAAGGCTCCTTGCCTTTGGCCCTTGCAGGGAAGCCTGATCTTCCAACTGACCCCTGGATGAGGTGGAACTGTCCAGAGGAGAGCTGATGTGCAAGAAGCACGAGCAGCTTGTGCAGAAGCGGGGGAGAGGTCCAGAAGACCTCAAGGTCAGATTACCAAAGGAGAAAGGCAAAAAGGTGTCTCAGACATGAGCACTGGATGGCTAAGCCAACTGAGTCCCTCCGATGGAACGCCACCTTGCAAAAAGACATCCGCCTGATGCGAGGACCTTGGATGGAGGCAGCTGCAGAATCTAGAGGGCAGCAGATTGGGGGATGAGGGAGTCACCTGGAGCTCAGCCAAACCTGGAGCCAGGAAGGGAGCATGTGTGGGATGCCAAAAGGCTCAGATGATTTTAAGAGCCTAAGTTGTGAAGACATAACATGTGCTGGACAAGATATGAGAAAGTGGCTGCAGACATCACTCTCCAGCTCTGGGAGTCTGCCCCAAGCAGCCGGAGGGGATTTGTACTGTGATTCAGTAAAGCAGGTACCACGGGAGTCCTTGGTACCCATCTGTGGTATGGGCCTGTGGAGGACCTGCTCTGAGATATGGATGTTCAGCATTGTCAGCGTGCTCTCTGCGGGCTCAATGGATGGGCAAATCACCAATCTTGCCAAGATCTCCTTCTGGCTACTGGAGAATAACTCAGTGTCCTCGTGGCTCCTGTGGCCCATTTTGGGCAGGGTCGGTGGAGCAGCTACACGCCCACATACGGGGGTCTTAGTGCACCTGTTTGAGGACCGCGGTCCCCCTGTTTGAGAAGGGCTATAAGAATGCTGCCGCCATTGCCACGGAGGCCATTTCTTTTGCTCGGACTCAGCCCTTCGAGGTGGTCTTGGTGGAAACAGCTGAGTGCAAGACAATGCACCCTTGAGGAGACCCCTGGATCTGGAGCTTTTTGTTGCTGGTAAAATTAATCCAAGCTCCAGAGGATCACTCTGTGCTTCAGATACCTCGGCTCACCGATGGTGTGTTCTCATTAAATCTGGTACCATTGATGACAAATGGCTGCTGCCATTTCTGTGACACACGCCCCAACCCAGCCCGTTGTCTTTGTTGGACCTGGCCGGGTCTGCACAGTCTCAGTGTCAAGGTCGTGGTGGCTGCTCTCCCTTCCAGATTCCAAATTTCCAGCCCCGGGTCAAGAATGTTCTTTGGGGGCTAAGATCAGCTTACAGTGAATATCCCGCAAATAATAAATAATAATATTATTTATACAAGAATATGGGGATATAATAATAACAATAATATATTATATTATATGTAATATATTCTATAGAATAATATAATATATTATATTATCATTATAATAATAATAATAACCAGGGGCTTGCAGTTTTCCCAGAACCTTGTGCTGGCCATGCTCCACCCAGCCTAGATTCTCCATCTCCAAGGAGGACCCACTCTTGTTTCAGTCACTGTCCACTGACCATCAGCACAGCTCTGTGATCCTCTCCCACTTAACTCAGGAGTCCCCTTTCCTCTGCTTATTCTCTACTGTCTCAATACAGCTTTGACCAGTGGCTGAAGGCTTTCTGTTTATCCATCCTCTGATGTGGCCCCAGTGGCCATGTGCGCCTAATAAGCTGCTTCAGGTTCAAGCTTGATTTGGGATTTCTCCCAGAGCAGTCCTAGGCCTTGATTCGGCACTGATCACGAGACATTCACGGCCCTCATTCCCTATTTAGGGGCTGTGGTGCGGAATAGAATCCTCCTCAGTCAGTGTATGACAACTGAAGCCCACCTGTAACTTTAAAACACGCACCTAGACCAGGGGAAACTGTTGTAGAGTTAAATCCCCGCTTCCTATAGAGCTAAACTTCCCAAACCAGTAGGTTTGTGTACAAATGCTGCAATGAAAAATACAAACACCATTAAGATTTATCTTGCAAGTATTGCAGATGAGCTGTTAGTGAAAAAAGATAAAGATTATTATTAAAGATTAAAGAAATACATAATTTATATAGTTTTTCACAAATAATAATAAATTGTATATTACATATGTTTATTCATATAAATATATCAAAAATGTATATAAATGATAACTTTGTATAATCCACTCTCTTGGAAACAGATACTGGGGATGATATAGAAGGGATTTCTGTTCAAGTCTATAGGGTACTTCATTGGTGAATCTTGGGTATCCTTGGAGCTCTAAGGTGGTAATTCTGGGAATATCAGAGCTGGGAGAAATTTTTGAGGCGATTCTACTATCACATCAGGGTCCTCTTCTAAGTCTTTTTCACCAAAGTTACCAACGATATCTTTCTCTCTCTTTTTTTCTCTCTCATTTGAACAGAAAACAAATATTTATTAAGGTGGGAATAATTTTAAATCTATTATTTGCACAATTGGATTTATAATAGCAAATATAAAAAGCAATAAAAGATTTGAATTAAAAATTAAAAATAGAAGAGAGAATAAGTTAAACAACTTTAGCTTGACCTAGTTAGACATAATGGTAATACTGAAAAATTGGAAATATGTGGGGCAGCTAGGTGGCCCAGTGGATAGAGCACCAGCCCTGAAGTCAGGAGGACCTGAATTCAAATCTGGTCTCAGACACTTAACATTCCCTAGCTATGTGACCCTGGGCAAGTCACTTAACCTCAAATTGCCTCAGGGAAAAAAAAAGGAAATGGGCAAAAGAAGGAACATCAACCAACATTGATTCAATATTTCTTAAGAAAGTGTTTCTGGTCTTATTTCTAAAATACATAAAAAACTGTGTCAAATCTATAAGAATACAAGTCATTTTCCAATTGATAAATGGTCAAAGGATATGAACAGGCAATTTTCAGATGATGAAATTAAAGCCATCTATGGTCATATGAAAAAATGCTCTAAATCACTATTGATTAGAGAAATGCAAATTAAAACAACTCTAAAAACCTCACACAGCTCAGATGGTCTAAGATGATGGGAAAAGATAGTAAATACTGGAGTGGATGTGGAAAAACTAGGACACTAATGCATTGTTGGTAGAATTGTGAAATGATCAGAGCATTCTGGAGAGCAATCTGAAACTTTGCCCAAAGGGCTATAAAACTGTGCATACCCTTTGACCTAGCAGTGCCATTACAAGGAAATCATAAAGGAGAGGAAAAGACCCACATGTGCAAAAATATTTGTAGCTGCTCTTTTTGTAGTAGCAAAGAATTGGAAAATGATTAGATGTCCATCAATTGGGGAATGATTGAACAAATTGTAGTATATGAAGATAATGGAATATTACTCTTCTATAAAAAATGATGAATAAGCTGATTTTAGAAAGGCCTGGAAAGATTTACATGAACTGATGCAGAGTGAAATAAGCAGAATCAGGAATACACTGTACACAAAAACAGCAAGAATGTGCGATGATCAATTATGAAAGACCTGATTCTTCTCAGCCTATTGACTTTGGACAGAAAATGCCATCTGCATCCAGAAAAAGAACTAAGGAGACTGAATGTAAATCAACACATGATATGTTCATGTCTTTTGTCCTGGTTTTTTTTTTTTTTAAATCTCTTCCATGGTTTTTCCCTTTTGTTCTGTTTTTTCTTTCCCAACATGATTCATAAAGCAACGTGCGTTTAAATAAATAAATAAAAGAAAGTTTTTTTTTTTCTGAGATAACATAATTTTTCTTTTTTCTTAATTAACATTTTGTTTTTCACAATTACATGTAAAAACAATTTAATGATCTTTCACCCCCAAATTTTGAGTTCTAAATTCTCTCTGTCCTTTCCCCCATTGAGAAGATAAGCAATTTGACAAAGGTTATACATGTATAGTCATACAAAACACATTTCCATGTGAATCATTCTGTGCAAGAAAACATTCCAAAACCAAAAAAAACAAAGAACATAAAGAAAAAGAATCTTTGATCTGTATTCAGGCTTTATTAGTTTAAAGATATTTTTCTCAATTCTTCCTTTCTTCTGTGTGGGATATTCAGGCCTTCATCTGAATTATCAATACTTCAGAGGCATCTCTAGGTATAGAACAAAGGCTTTATTCAGGAACTCATGAGTACCGGGAGGTCCCACAATGGATCAAATAAGTAGTCCAGAATTGGGAGAGCCACTGTCCAGTACATTCTTGTGATTTTTATACAGTCCAGAACAAAGAAAGTCCCAAGCCCACCCCCTTTTCCTTTACATTCTACATAGATACATTCTAATTGGTTACATATGCTTTACTTTTCTTATTTAGGAACTGGAATGTTGACAGCTTATAAATCAAACTACTTTCTACTTTCCCCCCCCTGAAACGGAAACTTAGGCCCTCAGGCCTTGCTTAATCTAGTCAATAATGAGAGGTCTTCACTTTGATTGTTACACTCACTTCCAATGTGGGCTGATCCACTTCTTATAAAGGTCTGATATACTTTAAAAAAAATTATTGATAATAAACAATTATAACCATTGATGACCAACTTCCAACCAGCCATTTAGATTCTCTATGGCTCTTAGTCGAAGGCTCTCAGTGTCCTTGTGGAAAATATGGTGGTAAAAGATGGACTTTGTATGGAGAGTCTTGATTCCATGAAAAGGGCTACACCAAGAGTTGATTTTCTAAATGTGGTTCAGCCTCCACACAGACAACCCTACATTAAAATGCAAATAATAGGCTCACAGATGATATAAGATAGTAGGTGGCTATTCCCTAAAGATCACTTCCTTATGGCCAAATCCAATTATCTGTATTCCCCTGACCCAGTGACCCATTTTCTGGGTGTTATTATAAATCAGACCCTCCCTCTTCCTTCAAAGGAAGGAGCTCCCAGAGCACTGTCCTGGTCTTCCTCTTCTACCATTTTAGGGGGCTTGTCTTCTTCTCCCCACATTCTCAAAGTTCTTCTAGTTCTGGCTTTGCCACCAGGTGGTTATGGGTTCTTGGGCAAGCCTCTTTCCTTCCCTGGGGTCCCAGTTTCCAATTTATTTCTTGAATTTATTGGAAGGATGACACAATTTCTCAAATGTGAACCATTTGCTCCTCCCATTTGATTCAAAACGCCTGCTAGGTCAGAATGCAAATTATAGCCCCACTGGTGTTTGGGCAAGTCCTAGGCTTTCCCCTTGGAGATAATTTACAATTTAAAATGAGGATAAGGGAATTAGTGGGGCAGAGTAGGTGGGAAGAGATTGGGAGTAGAAATGGAACTAGATTTGGAATTACAGAAATTGAGAAACTCACTGGAAAGAATCTGAGAGGTCACCTAGTCTAAACCTGTCTTCTGTTGTTACTCAAAGACCTTCAATGAAGGGGAAACCTAATACCCCCCAAGACAGTCTGTTCGTTGCACCATCAAAATTAGGACAAACCTAGATTCAACTCTCATCACTGACAGGCAAAATGTGACCACTTGTACTGCCAGTTGGGTTTGATGAGAATAATCTGGAGGGGAGAAAGAAGAGATTCAAGTAACACATTTAGAATCATACAAGACTTGGCAGCAGCTACTAAAATGAGAGGAGATCTTAGAATGCAACTCTTTAAAAGAAAAAAAAAGAATAATTTATGTTTCAAGGCTGAGTATAATCCTACATGGAAAAAAATTGATTATTAATGAAAAAAAAAACCCAGCTTTTCAAATATTCATAATGAAAAGACCAGAGCTGGGTAGGATTTTTTTTCCCTGAATTTAATAGTATCTTATTTTTCCAATTACATGTAAAGATGGTTTTCAACATTCATTTTTGTAAGATCTTGAGTTCCAAATTTTTTCTCCCTCCCTTATCTATCTTCTCTCCAAGATATAAAGCAATCTTATATAGATTACATATTTACAAGTATTTTAAACTTGTTTCCATTTAGTCATTTTGTGAAAGAAATATCAGAACAAAAGGGAAAAAATCATGAGAAAGAAAAGGTAAACAACAACAAAAAGTGAAATACTGTGTTTTGATTCACATTCTGTCTCCAGTTCTCCCTCTCTGGATACAGATGGAATTTTCCATTCCAAGTCTATTGGAATTTTCTTGAAGCAATGTATTGGTGAGAAGAGCCAAATTTATCAAAACTGATCAGCACACTTGTGTGCATTGTTCTCCTGGTTTTGCTCATTTCACTCAGCATTAGTTCATGTAAGTCTTTCCAGGCTTTTCTGAAATCAGCTGCTCATCATTTCTTAGAGAACAATAATATCCCATTACTTTCATATACCATAAGCTATTCAACCATTACCCAATTGATGGTCATCCTGAGTAGGAATTTTCTTTTCTTTTCTTTTTTTTTTAATATATAAAGCTTTTTATTTACAAAACATATGAGTGATTTTTCAACATTGACCTTTGCAAAAACTTTTTTTTCCCAAGCTTTTCCCCTCCTTCCCCCCAACCCCCACCCCTAGATGACAGGTAATATGCTAAATAGGATAAATTATATGACAAATACAATACATGTATACATATCTATACAGTTATTTTACTGCACAAGAAACATCAGATCTAGAAAGAGAAGAAGAAAAAACAACCTGAGAAGGAAAACAAAATGCATGGAAATATTCACAGAAAGCATTAAAATGCTGTGTTGTGGTTCACACTCAGTTCCCACAGGCCTCTCTCTGGATGTATATGACTATCTTCATCGCTGAACAACTGGTTTGAATCACATCATTGTTGAAGAGAATCATGTCCATCAAAATTGATCATCGTATAGTCTTGTTGCTGTGTATAATGTTCTCCTGGTTCTGCTGATTTCACTCAGCATCAGTTCATGCAAGTCTCTCCAGTCCTCTCTGAAATCCTCCTGTTGGTCGTTTCTTACCGAACAATAATATTCCATAACATTCATATACCATAATTTATTCAGCCATTCTCCAATTGATGGGCATCCTTTCAATTTCCAGTTTCTTGCCAGTACAAAAAGGGCTGCCATAAACATTTTTGCACATGTGAGTCCCTTTCCCTCCTTTAAAATCTCTTTGGGATATAGGCCCAGTAGAAACACTGCCGGGTCAAAGGGTATGCACAGTTTGATTACTTTTTGAGCATAGCTCCAGATTGCTCTCCAGAATGGTTGGATCTGTTCACAGTTCCACCAACAATGTATCAGTGTCCCAGTTTTCCCACATCCCCTCCAGCAGTTATCATTATTATTTCCTGTCATTTTAGCCAATCTGACAGGTGTGTAGTGGTATCTCAGAGTTGTCTTAATTTGCATTTCTCTGATCAATAGTGACTTGGAGCACCTTTTCATGTGACCGGAAATAGTTTCAATTTCTTCGTCTGAAAATTGTCTGTTCATATCTTTTGACCATTTATCCATTGGAGAATGGCTTGAATTCTTATATATTTGAGTTAATTCTCAATATATTTTAGAAATGAGGCCTTTATCAGAACCTTTGGATGTAAAAATATTTTCCCAGTTTACTGCTACCCTTCTAATCTTGTCTGCATTCATTTTGCTTGTACAAAAACTTTTTAACTTGATATAGTCAAACTTATCTATTTTGTGATTAATGATGCCCTCTAGTTCTTCTTTGGTCACAAATTCCTTCCCCCTCCACAGGTCTGAGAGGTAAA
>JAJPUD010022959.1:0-20630 GCA_023553655.1 Myrmecobius fasciatus | reverse complement strand
AAAGTCAGATCTAAACAATTGGAAAAACATCAAGTGCTCTTGGATAGGTCGAGCGAATATAATAAAGATGGCAATACTACCTAAACTAATCTATCTATTTAGTGCTATACCAATCAAACTCCCAAGAGATTATTTAACTGAACTAGAAAAAATAACAACAAAATTCATCTGGAAAAACAAAAGGTCAAGAATTTCAAGGGAATTAATGAAAAAAAATGCAAATGAGGGTGGCCTAGCTGCACCAAATCTAAAACTATATTATAAAGCAGTGGTCACCAAAACCATTTGGTATTGGATAAGAAATAGAGTAGTGGATCAGTGGAATAGGTTAGGTTCACAGAACAAAATACTCAATGACAATTGTAATCTAGTGTTTGATAAACCCAAAGACCCCAGTTTTTGGGATAAAAACTCACTATTTGACAAAAACTGCTGGGATAATTGGAAACTAGTCTGGAAGAAATTAGGCATTGACCCACACCTAACACCATATACCAAGATAAGGTCAAAATGGATTCATGATCTAGGCATAAAGAATGATATTATAAACAAATTAGAACAATGTAGGATGGTTTACCTCTCAGACCTGTGGAGGGGGAAGGAATTTGTGACCAAAGAAGAACTAGCAGTCATCATTAATCACAAAATAGATAAGTTTGACTATATCAAGTTGAAAAGTTTTTGTACAAACAAAATGAATGCAGACAAGATTAGAAGGGTAGCAGTAAACTGGGAAAATATTTTTACATCCAAAGGTTCTGATAAAGGCCTCATTTCTAAAATATATAGAGAATTGACTCAAATATATAAGAATTCAAGCCATTCTCCAATTGACAAATGGTCAAAAGATATGAACAGACAATTTTCAGACGAAGAAATTGAAACTATTTCCGGTCACATGAAAAGGTGCTCCAAGTCACTATTGATCAGAGAAATGCAAATTAAGACAACTCTGAGATACCACTACACACCTGTCAGATTGGCTAAAATGACAGGAAATGATAATGATAACTGTTGGAGGGGATGTGGGAAAACTGGGACACTGATACATTGTTGGTGGAACTGTGAACGGATCCAACCATTCTGGAGAGCAATTTGGAGCTATGCTCAAAGAGTTATCAAACAGTGCATACCCTTTGACCCAGCAGTGTTTCTACTGGGCCTATATCCCAAAGAGATTTTAAAGGAGGGAAAGGGACCCACATGTGCAAAAATGTTTGTGGCAGCCCTTTTTGTGGTGGCAAGAAACTGGAAATTGAAAAGATGCCCATCAATTGGAGAATGGCTGAATAAATTATGGTATATGAATGTTATGGAATATTATTGTTCTGTAAGAAATGACCAACAGGAGGATTTCAGAGAGGATTGGAGAGAGTTGCATGAACTGATGCTGAGTGAAATCAGCAGAACCAGGAGAACATTATACACAGCAACAAGACTATACAATGATCAATTTTGATGGACATGGTTCTCTTCAACAATGATGTGATTCAAACCAGTTGTTCAGCGATGAAGATAGTCATATACATCCAGAGAGAGGCCTGTGGGAACTGAGAGTGAACCAGAACACAGCATTTTAATGCTTTCTGTGAATATTTCCATGCATTTTGTTTTCCTTCTTAGGTTGTTTTTTTCTTCTTCTCTTTCTAGATCTGATGTTTCTTGTGCAGTAAAATAACTGTATAGATATGTAAAAAAAATAAGTTCAAATATATGATAGAAGTTAAATATAAGATAATGTGGGAGGAAGAGCACATGATATTGTAAAGATTAAGAAAGTGGTCCTTGAGTTATGTAAATTAGGGACCTTGTGAGGCAGATGTAAGGAGGAAGAGTATTGCAGGAATGAGGGATGGTAAAAAGCAACAGAAAAGAGAAAGCATATCTTGTGTAAGGAACACAAAGGTGGACAATTTGATTAATTATCAGAGTACAATAGGTGTAATAGCCAATCATATTAAAAAGAGTGTTGGACTAATAAAGAATTTTATATTTGGCCATAAAGATAATAGGATATTGCTGGAGTTGATTAAGTAGGCAAGTCACATGATCATTTCTTTGTTTAAGGAAAATTGATTTGAGATTAGCGTGCATGATAATCGAGAGAAACTTAAGGGATGGAAACCAATCAGAAAGCAAATGCAATGATCTAAGCAAGAGTTGATGAAGTAGTATTGTGTAAGTAGAGGAAAGAGGTCAAATGCAAGAGATATTATTAAAGTAGAAATGACAAAATTTTGCCATTCATTAGTTATGTGAAATGATGACAAATGAAAAGTCAAGGATAAAGCTAAAATTATGAGCCTGAGAAATTGGGGAAAGAACAGAGATTTCAATAAAGAAGTTCAAAAGCAGTCAGGGTTTAAAGAAAGAAAATTTCAATTTAAACTTGTACCAGTATGTCTAATTGGAAGTGATAAAGAGGGAATGAGTGATGTGAGACTGAAGCTCAGGGAACAGATTGGGACTGGATATATAAATTTAGGAATCACCTGTATAGAGATTAGAGTTAAACCTTTGCATAACATATTCTGTTAATTCTTAAAGCTGTATTTTAGAGAAAGCATATGCTTGTTCTCTGATATAGAATTAATTCAGTGACTCTTTATCATCTTGTGGGTGTTTTAAGAGTTCAGACATAACAAATCTTATCCATCTTCCAAGAAGTAAATCTTCATGTACTTGTAGACAAAACCAACAAAATTAGCAACAAATTTAAATAATGCTTTAAAGTTTTCAAAGTTCTTTTACAAACATTATCTCATTTTCAGCCTACAACAGTCCTGGGATATAGGTATTTTATATTCCCTATTGTACCTAGTAAGAAACTAAGGTAAAGAGAGTTAATATCTTGCCCAAAGTCACACAGCTATTAAATTGTCTGGAACTGATACTCAGATCTTTTTCACTTCAGTTGCAACATTCATTCAAACCACCAAATAACTTCCTCAAATGTATCTAATTCTCAAGTCAGTTTTTTCAATCAGCAAGTTTCCATAAAGATGCTTTTATGGATTAAGTATGGAAGATACAAAAGCAACAAAAATAGTTCATTCATTAAAAAGGAAGAGGGCACCAGGCAGATGAACTGTTTTCTATGTGTTGGATAAATATTTTAGAATTGATACTGCTTAGTGGAAGAGATTATTTCATTTTTCAGCTGTATCCCCATTGCTCACCAAAGTATTTGGTACATAGCACTAAATAAATATTTTATATTCATTCACTGAAAGAGTTAACTTTATGATAAGGATTCAGAATACATATGAGAATATATATAATGAGGTGGAAGCATTTAGCATGTTGGAGGTATTGGGAAATGTAGGAGATAGAACAAAGGTGAGCAAGTCTGTACAAAATCACAGAGGCAGGAGATGGAATACCAAATGTGGGTATAATATAGAATTTGTTTCTCTATCTGTATTTGAAAGTACAGCTTGATCTTATCCATCAGTTCATCAGAACTTTTGCTTTTTTATTTTTAATAACTTTAAATAGCAATGTATTAGGCACTCCATGTTTTAATGAGTCATGAGAAAAAGATTTTAATAGAGAATCAAGTGATTCCATATTTTAAAATATCATATAACTTGACTCCATTTTGATTAAAGATAAATTAAATTAGAAATTTTTTGGTTATTAAAACTGAAAACTTGTACAAACTTATGATATAAATTTTCTTTCCTTTTTCTCATTTTTAGGAAAAATAAAGCCTAATCTTGGCCTCTTCATCCTTCCCTTTCTTAGATTATGCTTACCTTCAAAATTATAATGAGAATTGAATATTTCTCATCTCTCTGTTATACATTACTATCATATCACATTTCTACTATATGCAATATTTGAAGTAATCTGTGTACAGATATATCATACAATAACAACTCTGGTCAATGTACTGATATACGTACTTATAAAAAATGAGCTAAATGCTCATAATACAATTAACAGAACTGACTTCCATTTACCAGCCACACAAATAGTAAGTGAAATGACAGTTGTATGAATTTTGTCATGAAATTTGATTCAAGATTCTGTTGTCTTAAGAAATGCAAAAATCTTATTCTTTCTTAGTGACAATATATACAGTAATGGCATGTTATATATCACAGCAAATTCTATGAGATGGATTGTCTTTCATTCAACTTAATCTAATCTAATAGGCAACAATCAATAGACCAGAAATTAAAAATATACATATATGTGTATACACACACACAAGTGTATATGTAGGTACATAGATATGTCTGAACAATTGATTATAAAACTCTGCTAACCTGTCAGATCCCCACAATATATCAGGGACCAGAAAATAAATATTCTCTTTGGCATTTGAGGCATTAACAAATGCCTAGTTTACAGATGCTTTGTTAATTCCAGTAGCTTCTAGCAGTATTCTAACCCAGATTTATCACTTCTTTTTTATTATTATTTTTATCTCTTTTTTTACTAAAGCTTGTTATTTTCAAAACATATGCATAAATAATTTTCAGCATTCATCCTTGCAAAACCTTGTGTTCCAAATATTTCCCTCCTTTCCCCAACCCCTTACCCTACACAGCAAGTAATCCAATATGTGTTAAACATGTACAGTTCTATACATATTTACACAATTATCATGCTGCACAAGAAAAATCAAATAAAAAAAGAAAAAATGAAAAAGCAAAATGCAAACAGCAACAAAAAAGTGAAAATATTATGTTGTGATCCACACTCACACTCAGTATCCACAGTATTCTCTCTGGGTACAGATGACTCTCTTCATCACAAAATCATTGAAAATGGCCTGAATCACCTCACGTTTAAAAAGAGCCATGCCCGTCAAAATTTATCATTATATAATCTTGCTGTTACTGTGTACAATGATCTCCTGGTTATACTCATTTCATTTAGCATCAATTCATGTAAATCTCTCCAGCCTCTCTGAAATTATTCTTCTTTCTTATAGAACAATAATATTCCGTAACATTCATATATTATAACTTATTCAGCCATTCTCCAACTGATGGGCATCCATTCAGTTACTAGTTTCTTGCCACTACAAAAAGGGCTGCTTCAAACATTTTTGCACACATAAGTCCTTTTCTCCTTTTTATGATCTCTTTGGTATCTCTGGCCCAGTAGAGATACTGCTGAATCAAAGGATATGCACAGTTTGATATCCCTTTGTGATTAGTTCTAAATTGCTCTCCAGAACAGTTGGTTCAGTTCACAACTCCACCAACAATGTATTATTGTCCCAGTTTTCTCACATATCCTCCATCATTCATCATTGTCTTTTCCTATCATCTTAGGCAATCTGAGAAGTATATAGTGGTACATTAGAGTTGTCTTAATTTGCATTTTCTGATCAATATGATTTAGAGCATTTTTTCATATGATTATAAATGGTTTTAATTTCTTCATCTGAAAATTGTTCATATCCTTTAACCATTTATCAATTGGAAAATGGTTTGAATTCTTATAAATTTGACTCAATTTTCCCAGTTTATTGGTTCCTTTCTAATCTTGTTTTTAACAAGATTAGAAGTTTGGTTTTCTTTGTCAAAAACTTTTTTAACTTAATATAATCAGAATTATCCATTTTACGTTCCATAATGTACTCTAGTTATTTGGCCCCAAACTCCTTCTTCTCCACAGATCTGAGAATTAGACTATCCTTTGTTCTTCTAATTTGCTTATAGTATCACTCTTTATGTCTAACTCATGAACTCATTTCAATCTTATCTTGGTATATGGAGTTAGGTGTGGATCAATGCCTAGTTTCTGCCATGTAAATTTCCAATTTTCCAAAGAATTTTTGTCGAATAGTGAGTTCTTATTTCAGAAGCTGGAGAATTTGGATTTAACAAACAAAAGATTACTATAGTCATTGACTGTTATGCCTTGTGAACCTAGCCTATTCCACTGATTGACTACTCTATTTCTTAGCCAGTACCAAATGGTTTTGATGACTACTGCTTTATAATACAGTTTTAGGCCTACTTCAACCAGTCCACTTTCATCTGTATTTTTTTTTTGTTAATTCCCTTGAAATTCTTGACTTTTGTTCTTCCAGATGAACTTTATTATTATTTTTTTCTAGTTCTACAAAGTAATTTCTTGCAGTATGATTGGTATGGCACTGAATAAGTAGAATAATTTAGGTAGTATTGTTATTTTTATTATATTAGCTTGGCCTCCCCATGAGTACTTGATATTTTTCCCATTAATTAGATATGACTTTATTTTATGTAAAGTGTTTTGTAATTGTGTTCAATAGTTCCTGACTTTGCCTTGGCAGGTAGACTCCCAAATATTTTATTTTATCTAGAGTTATTTTAAAAGGAATTTCCCTTTGTATATCTTGCTATTGGACTTTGTTGGTAACATATAAAAATGCTGTTGATTTATATGTATTTATTTTGTATCCTTCAACTTTGCTAAAGTTGTTAATTGTTTCTAGAAGATTTTTAGTGGATTCTCTAAGTATACTATCATATCATCTGCAAAGAGGGATAATTTGGTTTCCTCATTACATACTCTACTTTAACTTCTTTTTCTTCTCTTATTGCCAAAGCTAACATTTCTAATACAATACTGAAGAGTAATGGTGATAGTGGGCAACCTTATTTCACTCCTGAACATATTGGGAATAGTTCTAGTTTATCCCCATTACATATGATGCTTGATGATGGTTTTAAATAGATGCTACTAATTATTTTAAGAAAAGCTCCATTTATTACAATAATCTCTAGTGTTTTTAATAGGAATGGGTGTTGAATTTTGACAAATGATTTTTTCTGTATCTATTGAGATAATTATATGATTTTTCTTAATTTGGTTATTTGTATAGTCAATTATGCTAATAGTTTTCCTAATATTGAACCAGCCCTGCATTCCTGGTATAAATCCTAATTGGAATATTGTCTTGGGAATAATTTGCTGTAATCTCTTTTCTAGCATTTTATTTAAGATTTTTGCATTAATAATCATTAGGGAAATTTGTCTATAATTTTCTTTCTCTGTTTTGACCCTAACTAGTTTAGACATCATCCTCATATCTGTGTCCTAAAAGGAATTTGGTAGGACTCCTTCTTTCCCTGTTTTTCCAAATAGTTTGCATAGTATTTGAATTAATTGTTCTTTAAATGTTTGGTAGAATTCACATGTAAATCCATCTGGCCCTGGAGATGTTTTCTTAGGGACATGATAAATGTTTTTTCAATTTCTTTTTTCTAAAATGGGATTATTTAAGTAATTTATTTTTTCTTCTGTTAATTGGGGCACTCTATATTTATGTAAATATTCATCCATTTCACTTAGATTATCAGATTTTTTGACTTATAATTGGACAAAATAACTCCTAATTATTCCTCTAATTTCTTCTTCATTGGTGGAAAGTTCATTCTTTTTATTTTTGATACTAACAATTTGATTTTCTTCTTTCCTTTTTCTACTCAAATTAACTAAATGTTTAAGCCTTTTGTTGGCATTTTCATAAAACTCACTTAGTTTTGCTTATTAGTTAAATAGTTTTCTTACTTTCATTTTTATTAATTTCCCCTTTTATTTTCAGAATTTCAAATTTGGTATTTAATTGGGGGTTTTTAATTTGTTCTTTTTCTAGTTTTTTTTTTTAGTTTCTTGCCCAATTCATTGATCTTCTCTTTCTCTATTTTATGCAAGTAAGCATATAGGGATATGAAACTTCCCCCAAGAACTGCTTTGGCTGCATCCCATAAATTTTGATATGTTGTCTTATTACTGTCATCCTCTTGAATGAAATTATTGATTGTGTCTTGTGATTTGTTGTTCACCCACTCATTCTTTAGGATTAGATTATTTACCTTCCAATTAACTTTTGTTCTATTTTTCCCTGGCTCTTACTAATGTGTAATTTTTATTACATCATGATCAGAAAAAGATGCATTTACTATTTCTGTCTTTCTGAATTTGATTTTGAGGTTTTTATGTTCTAATACAAGGTCAAGTTTTGTGCACATTCCATGTACCACAGAGAAAAAATTATATTCCTTTCTTTCTCCATTGAATTTTTTCCAAGGTCTATCATACCTAACTTTTTAAAAATTCTATTTACCTGCTTAACTTCTTTCTTATTTATTTTGTGGTTTGATTTATCTTTTCTGAGAGAGCAAGGTTGATATCCCCCACTAGTATTGTCTTGCTGTCTATTTCTTTTTGAAGCTCTCTTAACTTTTTCTCTAGGAATTTGGATGCTATGCCACATGGTGCACATATGTTTAATATTGATATTACTTCATTATCTATGGTACCCTTTAGCAAAATGTAGTTTCCTTCCTTATCTCTTTTAATTAGAACTGTTTTTTGCTTTTGCTTGATCTGAGATCAGAATCACTACCCCTGTTTTTTTTTTTTTTGTTGTTGTTGTTCTTTTACTTCAGCTGAAGCATAATAGATTCTGCTTTTAATGTGTCTTTAACCTGTAATCTGTATGAATCATTCTGCTTTAAATGTGTTTCTTGTAAACAACATATTATAGTATTCTGGCTTTTAATCCAATCTACTATGTGTTTCCATGTTATGAGAGAATTCATTTCATTCACATTCACAGTTAAAATTACCAACTCTATATCCCACCATCTTATTTTCCCCAAATTACACTTTTTTCTTTCCTTTCCTCTTTTCCCTCCTATCCAGTCTTTTGCTTCTGATTACCACCTGCCTCAAAGAGCCCTGCACTTTTATAGACCTTCAACCTCTCTTATCCCTTTCCCCTTTTACTTCTGTTCTCTCTTCTATTAGCCTCCCCCTTTCCTTTCCACTTTCCTTTCCTACTTCCCTATATGATGAGACAAGTTTCTCTGTGAGCTAAATATGTCTGATATTTTCTCTTTGAGCCAAATCACATGAGAATAAGATTTACATAATGCTCAACCCCCTCCTTTCTTTCCCTCAATTGCAATAGGTCTTTTTTGCCTCTTCGTGAGATGCAATTTACTACGTTTTACCTCCCCTTTCCTCTTCTTCCAGTACAATCCTCTTTCTACCCCAGTATCTTTTTTTAATCATCACATTAAAATGAAATTATATCTACACTTTTCAAGTATACCCATATAACAGAGATACAGTTTTCAAGGGTTAAACATATCATCATCCCATATAGAGATGTAAACATTTTAACTTTTAAAAGAAACCGGTTTTTTTCCTTTTCTTTTTACCATTTCATGCTTCTCTTGAGTTCTGTATCTGAAGATCAGATTTTCTATACAGCTCTGATCTTTTCATCAGAAATAAATAAAATTCACATGTTTCATTGAATGTTAATATTAACCTTCCCTGAATGATAATGTGTGATTTTACTGGAGAGTTGATTCTTGGCTGTAATCCAAGTTCCTTTGTCTTTCAGAATATCAGATTCCAGTCCCTTTAATCCTTTAAACTGGAAGCTGCTACATTGTGGGTAATTCTGATTGTATCTCCTCAAAATTTGAATTGTTCTCTCTGGCTGCTTGCAATATTTTCTCCTTGATCTGATAATTCTGAAATGTAACTGCAATATTCCTTGGAGTTTTCATTTAGGGGTGTCTTTCAGGAAGTGATCAGTGAATTCTTTCAATGGCTATTTTACTTTTTGGTTCTAGGTCATCATAGCAGTCTTCCTTGATGGTTTCCTGAAAGATGTTGTCTAGGCTCTTTTTTCATCATGATTTTTGGGAAATCCAATAATTCTTAGATTGTCTCGCCTAGATCTATTTTCCAGGTCAGTTGTTTTTCCAATGAGATATTTTACATTTTCTTCTATTTTTTCATTTTGTTTTTGTTTTGTTTCACTGATGTTTGATGTCTCATTGAGTCATTCACTTACCTTTGTTCAATTCTAATTTTTCATTAATTATTTTCTTTAGTTAACTTTTTTTTATCTCCTTTTGCATTTGGTCAATTGAACTTTTAACTGAGTTGTTTTATTTATTGGCTTTTTCCCCCCATTTCACAAAGTCTGTTTTTCAACTAATTGGTTTCTTTTTCCATTTCTTCAAATCTATTTTGTAAAGAGGTATATGCTTTTCCCTTTCTCTAAATCTAATTTTAATGAATTTCCTTCAGATAATTTCTGTGTTCACTTTTCTAAGCTCCCCTGCAAAGTTCTCATTCCCTTCCCCTCCCCTTTTTTTTCTAATACTCTTTTAAGTTACTTTTTAAATTCTTCCAAGACAGCCTTGTGAGATGAAGACAAACTCATATCAAGCTTTGGGGCTTCATTTGAAGATAATTTGCTTTTAATGTTCTCAGGATTTGAGATCTGTTCTTCCCTGTCTCCATAATGGTTCGTTATGGTGAGAGTTCTTTTTGCTGTTTTTGCTCATTTTTAAAGATTGAGATCTGCTTTTAGGGAAAAAGGGAGATTGTCCCAAGTTTACTCTATAGGTGACAGTGGCTTCATGCTGCCCTGGGGCTAGTGCTGCTTACCTCCTATCAGTGCTGGGTGGGTGTGTCCAAGTCCTGCATTATGCTGGAGTTCAGGAGTTCACTATTTGCCTTTTCTAGTTGCATTGGATGCCTCACAGATAGTCTGCTGATTCACTGGCTTCTGAACTAGGACAGAGTAGCAAATGCTGTTGTATTTTGATTGAAACTCCCAGTAGATTCACCCAGGGCCCAAACATCAAACCACACCACCCTGGTTCCCTATGTTGCACCTTTTCTCAGTCCCCCCCCCCCCATGCCTGATTGAAAGACACATTTTCTAGCATTCTTCCAAAATATCATCTGTTGCAAATGTGTCACACTCCAAATATTTCTGTATTCTATCACTCCAAAACCTGTTCAGAGGCTTGATCTGATGTTGATCTGAGGGAGCCAGGAAGAGCTCAGAAAAAGACATGTCTACTCTCTGCCATCTTGGCTCCACCCCAGGTTCGTTATTTCCATCTGTTCCATTGCTAGAGTCCAAATTGCAATCTCAAACATTTTCTCTTGGATCTGCTGTAATAAATTCATATCCTCTTTCCTTTTCTATATATTGACTTACAATTTACTAGAATGTCTTGATTCAGTTGTTTTCACATACCTAGATACATACCATTGTATGATAACCATTACAGTTATTCCTTCAACATCACTTGCAGTTTTGATATGTTACAGATTGGAATAAGAAATTAATTGGGAATTTGGGGCAAGTTTTGCAGAAACCAGAGGTGACTCAGAAATAGCAGATGAACACAGAAAAAATTTAGAAATTCAAAAAAATGCATAAAATATATGTATAGTATTATATAACATCAACATATTTTATCTTTTAATATCATTATAATTCAGAATTCTTATCTGATATAAAGGGAGGACCAAAAAATTTTACATAGATTTTCCAGATCATGGAGGTGCTGCATTCCTAAATCCATGAGATGAAGGGATAATTGTACTTTAAAACAACCTTTAACCCTGGCCCCACTCTGTGAAATAGCTCGCCATGAGAATTTGCCAATTGCAGCTCTTTACTGACTCATAGTGACCAGGGGTAATAACACATTTTCCCAAAAAGATTCAGTGTCTTGCTAATACTACAGATACCAAGAATGTTTAACAATCATTCTCTGATTTTTCATTTATCCCTTTTAAAAGTTAAATTAGACATGTATAAATGAAAGAAGACTGAATAATTTATTTTTAAGGATTCCAAAATTGGGGGGGCAGTATATGCACTAAGGTGATAAAATATTTTTTATTGTCATTCAAGACAAGATGATAGAAATCAGCATTAACAAAAATGAAGATGCAGACTTCCTTAATCTTTCTGGATGTTAGTTATTCAACTATAAAATGTGAATTGAAGGAAATTATCTGCACTGACTTTTCCAATTCTAACATAGTAAATATCCTAATTGTCTAAGTATCCAGTTTCATGTGTCACAGTTATAGGCATTGTGCAAAAAAAAAATTCATAGACTTGGTCTCCGATCTCTTGTAATTTGTGGTCAGAGATGATACATATATAAAGGAGTTCAAAGATAGAAATTTGTAAATATTAACATGGATAAGAATGGAGAAAAAATAATATCATTTTTTATATTTTATGCTTGGACTTGGTTGCTTCTTAGGGGAAGTGCTTAATTTTGGTGGAGAACAGGGAAATATAACTTCAGTGATAGGGCATTACATACAATAAAAGGAGAGAAGAATTTTCTGGATAAAAGAATCATTAGAATACAATCCTATGAGAAACTGTGAATCTTCCTTAAGTTGGAGATGTTGGCTGATTGTTGTCCTTTGTTCTCTGAGAGGACAAAAATGACATCACTTTTTTAGAATCAAATTAGTGCATCAGACTACAACTAATCAGCTCCCTGAGCTCATAATATTCTGATACAGATCAGACACAAATAGTTCTGATGAACATTTAGTGTGAATTCTCTAACTTTATCTCACATTTCTTCTGGGTTATTCCTTTCTGTTTTGTTCATAAGAGCACAGCATCTTTTCTGATGAGGCACACCATGCTGGGCAGTCCAGTGCGAGTATTTCCCATGCTATATAATTAATCAGTTCTAAAAATCTTAAGAGATACCTTGAGATTGTTCTTGTATCACTTTTTCTAACCACCTTATAAGTGCTTCTTCTGTGCGAGTTCTCCACAGAATAATTTTTTTGGCAAGTGTACATTTGGCATTTGAACAATATAATCAGCCAACAGAGTTGTGCTCTCTGCAGTAAAGCTGGAAAACTTGGCAGTTTAGTTCGAGAAAGGACCTCAGTGTCTGGTATCTTATCCTGAAAGGTTACGTTCAGAATCTTCCTAAGACAATTCAAATGGAAGTGATTTAGCTTTCTGGAGTGGTGCTGGTTCCTGGAATGCCCAGGTTTCATAGGCATATAACAATAAGTTCAGCATAATGGTTCTTCCATTTGCCAGTTAATCTAATACCTCTCTTCCACACATTTCTTTGGAACCTCCCAAAAACTGAGCTAGCTCTGGCAATGTGTGTGTCAATATCATTATCGATGTGTGCATTCTTAGAGAGTATACTCCCAAGGTAAGTGAGTTTATCCGCAGCATTCAAAACTTCTCTATTTGCTGTAACTGATGGTTCCACATCTAGAAGGTGTGCTGGCTGATGGAGTGAGTACCTGTATTTTCTTGGTGTTCACTGTTAGATCAAAATTATCACAAACAGAAAGAATTGATCCAAACTTTATTGCATTTCAGCTTCAGAGGCTGAATTGAGTGCACAATCATCTACAAAAATCATGCATCAATACTCAAACCACTTTAGTTTTGGCTTGTAGCCTTTACAAGTTGAAGAACTGACCATCAGTGTGGTAGCTGAATTTGATGCCCTATTTGATCTCACTGAAAGCATTTCACAAAAACAAGGGAGCAAGGACACAATCTTTTTTTTTTTTTTTTTTTTTTTTTTTTGCTGAGGCAATTGGGGTTAAGTGACTTGCCCAGGGTCACACAGCTGTTACGTGTCTGAGACCAGATTTGAACTCAGGTCCTCCTGACTTCAGGGCTGGTGCTCTATCCACTGCGCCACCTAGCTGCCCCTGCAAGGACACAATCTTGTTTCACTTCATTGGTGACTAGGAAAACTCAAGAGTACAGTCCATTGTCCAAAAAATGGGCAAAAATGTCACCATGAAATTGACAGAATATATTCGGGAACTTGACTGGACAATCAAATCTTGACAAAATTTTCCATAGACCCTTGTAACTGAAAGTATCAAAGACCTTGGTCAGATCTACACATGTCACATTTAGATCTCTGTTCTGTTTCTGGAATTTCTCCTGGAGTTGTTGTTTTTATTTTCCTGTCATCTTAGCCAATCTGAGAGGTGTATAGTGGTACCTCAGAGTTGTCTTAATTTGCATTTCTCTGATCAATAGTGATTTAGAGCATCTTTTCATATAACTAGAAATGGTTTTAATTTCTTCATCTGAAAATTGTCTGTTCATAATCTTTGACCATTTATCAATTGGAGAATGGATTGAATTCTTGTAAATTTGAAATAATTCTCTGTATATTTTAGAAATGATGCCTTTATTGGAATTTTTGAATGTAAAAATGTTTTCCAGTTTATTGCTTTCCTTCTAATCTGCACATATGTTTTGAAAATAAAAAGCTTTAATAATAAAAAAGTTTAAAAAAAAGAAATTCTGTGCCTAGAAAAATGATCTTTTCCTGAAACACAAGTCTGACAATGTCAGCCTACTCAATAAACTTGAATCTCCATATTACTTGTGGAATCAAATATAAACTGCTCCATTTGACACCCAAAGATCTTCACAACCTGACCCTTTCCTATTTTTCAAGTGTTCTTACATGTAACACCCCCTTCTACATACTCTACTTTGCAATCTTACTAAACTACTTACTGTTCTTCACACACAACATTCCCACCTCTCATTCCCATGCCTTTGCATTATCTCTTCTGCTTAGAATTCTTTTCCTTCACACATATATTTCTTAAATCCCATGAATGTGAAGTTTCAATTAAAATGTTGCCTTCTGTGAGAGAACTATCCAAATTCTCCTGACTGTGAAGACTTTCCTTCCAAAGTGATTTTTTATGTATCTTATATATTTAAACTAGTTTACCTCATTAAAATATAAGCTTCTCTTTTTGTTTGTTTTTTTGTTTGTTTATTAAAGGTTATTATTTGCATAACATATGTATAGGTAGTTCTTCAACATTGACCATTACAAAGCTTTCCATTACAAATTTTCCCCCTATTCCCCTTGCCTCCCCTAGATGGCAGGAAGTCTACTACATGTTAATTATATTAAAATATTTGACAAGTCACATATGTATATGTATACATGTTTCCATACTTATCTTGCTGTGCTAGAACAATCGTATCTACATGAACAAAAAAGATCTGATAAAGGAAACCCAATGCAAGCAATCATCAATATAGAGCATGAAAATGATATCTTGTAGTCTGTATCTCATGTCCCTCTCTCTGGTTGTATATGGCCTTATATACTGAACAACTGGAACTCGTTTGAAGCATCTCATTGTTGAAGAGAGCCATGTCCATCAAAATTGATCATCCTATAGTATTGTTGTTGCCGTGTATAATGATCTCCTGGATCTGCTCTTTTCACTCAGCATCAATTCATGCAAGTCTCTCCAAGCATCTCTGAAATAATCCTGCTGGTCATATTCTTACATAATATTCCATAACATTCATATACCATAATTTATTCAGCCATTCTCCAATTGATGGGCATCCATTCAGTTTCCAGTTTCTAGCCACTACAGAAAGGGCTGCCACAAACATTCTTGCACATGTGGGTCCCTTTCCTTCTTTTAAGATCTCTTTGGGATACAAGCCCAAAAGAAACACTGCTGGGTCAAAGGGTATGCACAGTTTGATAACTTTTTGATCATAGTTCCAAATTGCTTTCCAGAATGGTTGGATCCGTTCACAGTTCCACCAGCAATGTATCAGTGTCCCAGTTTTCCCACATCCCCTCCAACATTCATCATTATCTTTTCCTGTCATCTTAGCCAATCTGACAGGTGTATAGTGGTACCTCAGAGCTGTCTTAATTTGCATTTCTCTGATCAATAATGATTTGGAGCACATTTTCATATGACTAGAAATGGTTTTAATTTCATCATCTGAAAATTGTCTATTCATCTCCTTTGACCATTTTATCTATTGGAGAGTGGCTTGAATTCTTATAAATATGAGACAATTCTTTAATCTTTTAGAGATGAGGCCTTTATCAGAACCCTTAAAGGTAAAGATGATTTCCCAATTTGTTGCTTCCCTCCTAATTTTGTCTTCATTAGTTTTGTTTGTATAAAAACTTTTTAACTTAATATAGTCAAAATTATCTATCTGGTGTTCAGTTAAAAGTTCCAAATCTTCTTTGGACATAAATTTATTCCATCTCCACAGGTCTGAGAGGTAAACAACTCTACGTTCCTCTAATTTACTTATACTATCACTCTTTATATCCATTTAGATCTTATCTTGGTATGCGGTTTTAGTTGTGGGTCAAGCCCTAATTTCTTCCATACTAGTTTCCAATTTTCCCAGAAGTTTTTGAAAAATAGTGAGTACTTATTCCAAAAACTGAGGTCTTTGGGTTTATCAAACACTAAATTGCTATAGTTATTGCCTAGTTTGTCCTGAAATCCTATCCTATGCCACTGACTGACTATTCTATTTCTCAGCCAGTACCAAATGGTTTTGATGGCCACTGCTTTATAATACAGTTTTAGATCTGGTACAGCAAGGCCACCTTCATCAGCCTTTTTTTTTCATTAGTCCCCTTGAAATTCTTGACCTTTTGTTCTTCCAAATGAACTTTGCTACTATTTTTTCTAGGTCTGTAAAATAATTTCTTGGGAGTTTGATTGGTATGGCACTAAATAAGTAAATTAGTTTGGGTAGAATTGTCATTTTTATTATATTCGCTTGGCCTACCCATGAGCATTTAATGTTTTTCCAATTGATTAAGTCTGATTTTATTTGTGTGGCAAGTGTTTTGTAGTTTAGTTCATATAGTTTCTGACTTTTTCTTGGCAGGTTGATTCCCAAATATTTTATACTATCATCCATTATTTTGATGGAATTTTTTTTTTTGTATTTCTTGCTGCTGAACTTTGTTGGTAATATACAAAAATGCTGATGATTTATGTGGATTAATTTTGTATCTTACAACTTTGCTAAAGCTGTGAACTGTTTCTAATAGTTTTTTAAATTGAATCTCTAGGGTTCTCTAAGTATACCATCATGTCATCTGCAAAGAGTGATAATTTGGTTTCCTCATTACCTACTCTTATTCCTTTTATCTCTTTTTCTTCTCTTACTGCCAAAGTTAACATTTCTAATACAATATTAAATAGTAATGGTGACAGTGGGCAGGCTTGTTTCACTCCTGATTTTAATGGGAATGGTTCTAGTTTGTCTCCATTACATACAATGCTTGCTGATGGTTTTAAGTAGATGCTACTAATCATTTTAAGGAAAAGCCCCTTTATTCCTATACTCTCTAGTGTTTTTAATAGGAATGGGTGTTGGATTTTATCAAATGCTTTTTCTGCATCTATTGAGATGGCCGGTGGGGCTAGGACTTTGCCCAATTTACTCCTTAAAAAAGGCAAATCTGCCAAAACACCTGCCCCCAATCAGGGCAGAGTATCCCGAGTACCTCAGATACACTCCCCCGGTGTTTGGAGTTTCTGCCATGCTGAGCTGAATCCTACCCAGTTCTCTGCCCTCAAATCTGGAGCTGCCCTCTGTTCCAGAATTGCACTGAGCAAACTGCTTACCCCGCTGCCCAACTGAAACAGACCTGCTATGAAGTTCTTCAGAGGTAACTGCAAGCAGTGTTTCATAGACCAAATATTTCTGGCTTCATTGACTTAAAAATCAGTTCAGAGGCTTATTTTATTGTTGATTTGAGAGAAGGTCAGAGGACACAGAGAGTCACGTCTTCACTCTGCCATCTTGCCAGAACTCCCCAAAATATAAGCTTCTTTAGGCTGGAGTCTATTTCCTCTTTTTTCTTTATATCCCTAGTACTTAGCACAGTCCTTGGCATTTATTAAGTGATTAATAAATGATTGGTAATTGACTTATTGTAAGATTGTGTGTATGAGTGTCCTATGCCAAAAAAATAAATAAATAAATAACTGACAAGGCCAATTTTTTTTTAATCAATTGTAAAATGAACCTTTGAGTGTTGTTTTAGTTTTGGTTTTTGCTCTTAATTTGTTCTTGCTCACAGATAGCACTAAACTTTCTTTAAAATATGAAAGATATCTGAGGAAGAATTTCACAAAAAAATTCTAATATTATATTGATTCTACATTTTCAAGTTTTTGTTCTGGAGAAGACTTTTGAGACTTCCTTAGACAACAAGAAGATAAAATCGGTCAATACTTAAAAGAAATTTACTCAGGCCATTCACTGGGATTTGAAATAATGATATAGATGCCATATTCCATTTGAAGTCTATTAGAATTGTCTTAGATCACCACATAGCTGATCATCACATAATCTTGTTATCACTGTGTACAAAGTTTCATTTTCCTAATCTGCAAAATGAGGCATAAGGACTACCTATCTTATAGACTTCTTGTAAAGTCTGAATACACATAACTCTAAATATAGAATGCTATATTGGTTTTTTGAGTGATGAGTCATTCATTATCAGAAGATAAAATGAATGCTGGTTGTATCTATTTATGAAAATTTAGGCCCCAAATTGTGATATTCATTCACTCTTTAAAAAACAAATCCTGGAAAATAAATTGGCTTAAAATCAAGTAAGTAAAAAACACAAAGAAGTTTATATTGTATATTGAGAGACAAATAGGGAAATAAGAATGATTATCAGTTACAAATGAATTTGGGGAAAACTAGAATTCTTCAATGTAGGAGCCAACATAGCATAAAATGCTAAAATATGGATTTTTATTAAAGAATAAATTGAGATTTTGTATGTTACTAAAAGTCTTGAATTATAAACAGCTAAAATAAAATCAAACACAAGTATTTGGTTGCCTATGTGATAAAACAATGTAATACAAGCAAACCAATGCACTAATGTGGAAGTATTCCAAATATCAAAATTATGCTTTATGATAATATTTTAGATACCAATGACATTAGCAGGATTTGACTATTAAATTACAGACACACAAAAATTACTCTAAAATGTTGAACATTACAAAACAATTATCCTTCAAATTCATTCAGTGAACAGTTTAAAAACAAGCCAGTTTTAGAACAGCTGGAAGCCTGAGACCGACATTCATAATGCACATAGTTAGCCTCCTGTACTAAAAATACAGCTCAATCATATTATTTTTCCATGTTTTCTCTTATGTTTGGAATATATATCCTCTAGAGACCAGTTTACTAATTCCCTTTAACTTAGTAATTAGACAAAATGTTATCAACTTAATTTATTCAAGACCAGTTAGCTCAGCTATTCAGATTAGGGTGCTAAAAGGTTTCAGATCTGTTTCTTCCTTTCTATTCTCACCAATAACTATCCTAATTCAGGCCCTAATGAGACTTCATGTCTGTGATTACCTTTTAACTGGTTTCCTGGATTGTACTTTTTCTCTGCTGCAATCCTTCTCCATGCTTCTATCAGAGTAATGTTCTTTAACAGATATTTTGATTATGTAACACCATTATTCAGAAGAGTAGTGTTTCTCCATTGCTACTACCCAATATACTTTAAATGAGCAGTTGTCAAATTTTTGGTCTTAAGACTTCTTTATATCTTAAAATTATTGAAAATCCCCCAAAACTTCTAATTATATGGGTAATAGTTATCAATATTTACCATTAGTTTTACTTATGTTTTTTAAGTATTGATTTAGTAATTTATTTTAAAATAAAATAAGCTTATTATATGTTAAAAATAAATAAAATGTTTTATAAAAACTATTTTCAAAACAATGATTATGACTGCTATTACTTTACATATTTTCCCAAATCTTTTTAATGTCTAGCTTAATAAAAGATAACTAGATTCTCATATCTGCTTGTGCATTCAAGATTTTACCACACAGATTTTTGGTTGAAAAATAGAAAGACAATCCAGTCTCAAACATACTTGTAGATGAAAAAAATGAAGGAGGTACTTAAATAGACAAATAACATCTTTGTCTTATTAGGAAGATAGTTTCAATCTTATGAATGCTTTAGAAGGATCTCATTGATTTGTGGATCACATACTGAGAACTCTTGGTCTAGACAAAGTTTATTCAAGGTTCAAGTCTAACGTTTTTATTGCCATCTCCCACACTACTCTCATAACTGGATGGTGCACACCAGACAAATTGGACTACTTACTATTGCTCATACATGCCTCCCCTCTTTCCATCTTCACATTTCTTGGCTCAATCTGTACTCTATGGATGCCCTTTACAATCTATTGAAATATTGCCCATCTTTAGTGCAGGGGTTCTTTGCCTTTTTGTATTACACACTCTTTTGGAAATCTAGTGGACTCATTAGAATAATGTTTTTAATTATATAAAACAAAATATGGAGAATTATAGAAAAATTATATTGAAAAACAGTAATCAAAATATTCAGGTGAAACAAGTTCATAGACTTCATGATAAGAATTTCTATAATATTCAGAAGTCACCTTTTCCATAACACCTTTTAGAATCCATTCATACAAAAGTGATTCTCTGAACACTGAGTTCCTGTAGCACTTTGTTTCTATCATTCATATTATACCTTACATAATATTGTAGGTATTTGAGACTGTATTCAATTTCCTTACTAAAGAGCAATTTTGTGAGAGAGGCATCTACCATGTCCATGGGAGGAATATTTTTTTTAAATTTTATTTTATTTGCATAACATATGTGTGGGTAATTCTTCATCAATAACCCTTACATAGCTTTCCGTTACAAATTTTCCCCCCAACTTCCCCACCCCTTCCCTAGATGGCAGGATATCCACTACATGTTAATTATGTTAAAATATTGGCAAATCGAATATATGTATACATATTTCCAAACTTATCATTGTTGTGCAAGAAAAATCTTATCTACACAAATGATATATCAGATAAAGGAAACACAATGTAAGCAAACATCAATCAAGGAGTATGAGAATGTTATGTTGCGGTCCACATTTCGCATCCCTCTCTCTGGGTGTATATGGCTTTCTTCAGTGA
>JAJPUD010022958.1:0-20631 GCA_023553655.1 Myrmecobius fasciatus | reverse complement strand
TGCAAAGGTCAATGTTGAAAGGTCACTCATATGTTTTGCAAATAAAAGCTTTATTAAAAAAAAAAAAAGAATTGTACATGTTCAGCCTGTATTTGGTTGCTTTCTGTCTAGGAGAGGAAGAAAAATTTGGAACACAAGGTTTTGCAGGGGTGAATGCTGGAAGTTATCTTTGCATGTTGTATGTATTCTGAAAAATAGAAAGCTGTTAATATAAAAAAATCATTTTTATTTAAAAAAAGAAAGAAATGTTAACTTTGGCAATAAGAGAAGAAAAAGAAATGAAAGGAATTAGGATAATGAGGAAACCAACTTATCACTTTGCAGATGAGACAATGATATATTTAGAGCACCGTAGAAAATCAACTAAAAAACTATTAGAGGGGGCAGCTAGGTGGCGCAGTGGATAGAGCACCAGCCCTGAAGTCAGGAGGACCTGGGTTCAAATCTGGTCTCAGACACTTAACATTCCCTAGCTGTGTGACCCTGGGCAAGTCACTTAACCTCAATTGCCTCAGCAAAAAGCCAAAAAAAAGAAAAAAAAAAGAAAAGAAAAACTATTAGAAAGAATCCACAACCTTTGCAAAGTTGCAGTGTACAAAACAAATAAACATAAATCATCAGCATTTTTATATACTACCAGTAAAGTCCATCCCCAAGAGATACAAATAGAAATTCCATTTAAAATAACTGTAGATAATATAAAATATGTGGGAGTCTATCTTCCAAGGTAAAGTCAGGAACTGTATGAACACAATTACAAAACACTTTCCACTCAAATAAAATCAGAGCTAATCAATTGGGAAAATGTCAAGTGTTTATGGGTAGGCCAAGTGAATATAATTAAAAGACAATACTATCTAAATTAATTTATTTTTTCCATGCCACACCAATCAAACTTTCAAGAAATTATTTAACAGATCTAGAAAAAATAATAACAAAGTTTATCTGGAAGAACAAAAGGTCAAGAATTTCAAGGGAATTAATGAAAAAAATGCAAATGAAAGCTGCCTGGCTGTACCAGATCTAAAATTATATTATAAAATAGCAATCATCAAAGTTATCTGGTACTGGCTAAGAAACAGAGTAGTCTATCAGTGGAATAGGTTAGATTCACAAAACAAAATAGTCAATGACAACAGCAATCTAGTGTTTGACAAAACTAAAGATTCTAGATTTTGGGATAAGAACTCACTATTTGACAAAAACTGCTAGAAAAATTGGAAATAAGTATGGCAGACACTAGGCATTGGCCCATACCTAACACCGAACACTAAAGTAAGGTCAAAATGGGTCTATGATTTAGATATAAAGAATGATATTATAAGCAAATTAGAAGAAAAAAAAAGATTAATTTACCTCTCAGATCTGTGCAGAAGGAAGTAATTTATGGCCAAAGACAAACTAGAGTTCATTATTAAATGCAAAATTGATAATTTTGAGTTTTGCTCAAGCAAAACCAATGCAGACAAGATTAGAAAGGAAGCAATAAACTGGGAATTTTTTTTTAACATTCAAGAGTTCTGAGGCTTCATTTCTAACACATATAAAGAATTGACTCAAATTTTTGTCATTCTCCCATTGATAAATGGTCAAAGGATATGAACAGACAATTTTCATATGAAGAAATTGAAACTGTTTCTAGTCATATGAAAAGGTACTCTAAACCACTATTGATTAAATAAATACAAATTAAGGCAACTCTCAGGTACCACTACATACCTCTTAGATTGGCTAAGATGACAGGCAATGATAATGATAAATGTTGGAGGGGATGTGGGAAGACTGGGACACTGATGCACATTAATACATTGTTGGTGGAGTTGTGAACAGATCCAACAATTCTGGAGAGCAATTTGCAATTATTCCCAAAGGCTTATCAAATTGTGCATACCCTTTGATCCCATAGTGTTACTACTGGGCTTATATTGCAAAGTTATTTCCAAAGGAAGGAAAGGTAGCCCTTTTCATAGTGGCAAGAATCTGGAAGCTAAGTGGATTCCCATAAATTAGAGAATTGCTGAATAACTTATGGTATGTGAATACTATAGAATATTATTATTCTATAGCATATTCTTTTTCAGAATGCAGATAGCATTTTCTGGCCAAAATCTATTGAGATTCCTTTGGATTACTTAATTACTGAGAAGGACCAAGCTTTTCATAGTTAATCATTGCACATTATTTCTGTTACTATATTTATTTTATTGTTGGTTGTTTTTTTTTTTTTTTTTTTTGCTCAGCAGCAGTTCATGTAAATCTTTCCAGGACTTTCTATACTCATCACTTTTTTAGAGCAATAATATTTAATTATTTTTATATACTACAATTTTAAACAATGCCCAGTCCCATGCTCAGTGTTAGTACAGGATTTTTTGTAATATCTTTCAGACCAGTTTTCCAATAACGTTACCTGAGGGCTCCCAAACTTGCTGCTATTGCCTTAACTTCAGTTGCCTCCAATGCTTACAGCTATTGTAACTGCTATGTGTACTCCAGATCTGACCTTATACCAGAACTACAAACTTTTCTTTCCTACCTCTTAAGTTGTCTTTGTCTAAAACAATGTCTCACCTTGACTGTTTCTTAGCTATGTCATTTTAGAATTCAATTTGAGGCATTATTTTAAAGATGTTTGGAGAGAAATATTGGAAGAGATTTAGTGGAATGCTGTGTCTTCACTACTGTTTTGACTTTACCCTGTCACTTACTTTCTGCATGTATTTCTTTTTCTTTTTTTCTTTTAAGATGGAAGTTAATTTCTTCCTTTTAAACATCTCCTCAAATTATTTTGTCCAATATTTTCAAAGAGTTCTATATGTTTTTCATTGAAACATATTAATGAGTTCTTGTTTAAAACTAGTAGTTCTTTTTTTTCTCTACTTTACTCATTTTCTTTTCTTTTGCTGAAAATTGAAGAAATGGCCATGGAAAATATAACTAATAGATACTAGGAATAGAATTTATAAAAAGAGATTTACCTTTGTCCTGAATTCCCCAATCCTTAGTTGCAAGGTTGATTATTGCTAATCCACATTAGGGAAGACTTTGCAAGTGTATGTGGGGAGGAAGAAGAATGTATGGTTATAGCCTTTTCTTTGCTATGCTGAACTGGAGTAATTCAAGGATTCACAGAGCACCTAGTCTATAAGGCTTAGTTTTTGGTGGGCAGTGAAGGGTAAATTTCAATCAGTTTGAATAAATATTTTGTGAAAGACATTGTTCTAAATACTGGAAATAAAAAGAAAGTTTTTTTTTTTAAAAAAAAGGCCCTTCTCTTAACAGGAATAAAGTATATAAACAATTATGTATGCATGTGTATGCATTTTTGCATGAATATGTAAATGTATTTCTTGTTAATGTGCATTGTGCATGTGTGTAGCATAATCTACGTATATGGATAACATAGATGTGCATACACATACACACACTCTTAATATATTTAAAACTTATTAAAACTACAGAGAGAACATATGTAAAAAAATATTCACTTGAAAGATATTCTTGATCACTTCCGGGGGAACCAAGATGGCAGAGTGAAAACGTGACTCTCTGCATCTCCTCTGATCTTCTCTCAAACCAACAATAAAATAAGCCTCTGAACTGATCTTCAAGTCAATGAATCCAGAAATATTTGGACACTGCTTTCTGAAGAACTTCATATCACGTTTGTCTAACTTGGACAGAGGGATAAACAGTGGAATCGGGTGGAGGCCGGAAGTGAGGGTGGGACTCAGCTCAGCTCATCTTGGCAGAAACTCCACACTCCAAACTCCAAACACCTGGAGTTTATCTGAGGCACTCGGGACACTCTGCCCTGATTGGGGGCAGGTGTTCTGGCAGACTTGCCTTGTTTAATCCTGATTTAGTCCTAGCCCCCACCAGCCCAGCACCTTAAGTTAATTCACTGAATTGCCCCAGGGCAAAGATCTTCAGCCACCGTTTTTTCCCCCTACCCTAAAGAGACATCCACGCTCTCTAAAAAAAAAATGAAGAAGCAAAAGATAGCTCTCACCATAGACAGATTTTATCAAGAGAAAGAAGGGATCGCCCCAGATCCTGAGGTTCCTTTAGACAAAACTCCAAAGGAAGTTATTAAGGAAGACCACTGTTCCCCTTTTCAAAAGGCCTTTCTGGAAGATTGCATACAGAATCTCAAAAGAGAGCTGGAGGATAAATGGGAAAATAAACTGAAGTCAGTGCAAGAAGCCCTGCAAAAGAGATATGATAAAGACACAAATTTATTGAAAAATAAAATTAGTGAAGTGGAAAAAGAGTGCAATGAACAAATTGGCCAGTTACAAAAGGAGCTTAAAAAGGTAACTGAAGAAAACAACACTTTAAAAATAAGAATTGAACAAATGCAAGGGAATGACTCAATAAGACTTCAAGAATCAGTCAAACAAAAACAAAAAAAATGAAAAATTAGAAGAAAATATGAAATATCTCCTAGGAAAAACAACTGACTTGGAAAATAGATCTAGGAGAGAAAATCTAAGGATTATTGGACTTCCTGAAAGCCATGAAGAAAAAAAGAATCTAAACACTATCTTCAAGGAAATCTTGAAAGAAAACTACCCTGAGATTCTAGAATCAGAAGGCAAAATCACCATTTAAAGAATTTACCGATCACCTCCTGAAAGAGACCCCAAAATTAAAACCCCAAGGAATATCGTGGCTAAATTTCAGGATCATCACACCAAGGAAAAGATTCTGCTAGCAGCTAGAAAGAAACAATTCAAATACCAAGTATCAATAATTAGAATCACACATGATCTCTCAGCCTCCACATTGAATGATCGAAGGGCCTGGAACCAGATATTCCAAAAGTCAAAGGAACTTGGATTATGGCCAAGAATAACCTATGCAGCTAGAATAAGCATTATCCTCCAGGGAAGAAGATGGTCATTCAATGATATAGGTAAATTTCACCTATTTCTAATGAAAAGACCAGATCTGAACAAAAAATTCGACATCCAAACACAGAATTCAAGAGATGCATAAAAAGGTAAAAAGGAAAGGACTCCTGAAAACTTTATTTCTACTACGAGAATACTTAAAGTTTGGGTGTATAATTAACTAGATATTACTTTGATAATATGAAAAAGAAAAGTAGACAGGGAAAGGTTATCATACTGGGGAAGTGAGGGAAAAAGTGGTAAAATAAAATCTTAAAAAAAAAGGAGGTAAAAACAAATAAAACTAATGCAGACAAGATTAGGAGGGAAGCATCAAATTGGGAAATCATCTTTACATTTAATGGTCCTCATAAAAGCCTCATTTCTAAAATATATAGAGAATTGTTTCATATATATAAGAATTCAAGCCACTCTTCAATAGATAAGTGCTCAAGGGATATGAACAGACAATTTTCAGATGAGGAAATTAAAACCATCTCTAGTCATATGAAAAGTTGCTCCAAATCACTATTGATCAGAGAAATGCAAATTAAGAGAACTCTGAAGTACCACTACACACCTGTCAGATTGGCTAAAATGACAGGAAAAGATAACGATGAATGTTGGAGAAAAATATTCTTTTTTTTTTATTAAAGCTTTTTTATTTGTATAACATATGTATGGGTAGTTCCCCAGCATAGATCTTTACAAAGCTTTCCATTACAAATTATTCGCCCAGTCCCCTTCCCTCGTCTAGATGGCAGGTAGTCCACTACATGTTAATAATGTTGAAATACTTGTCAAGTTTTGCAAGAAAAATCCTATCTACAAGAAAAAAAAAGAAAATCTGAGAAAGGCAACACAATTCAAGCAAACATCAATAGAGATCATGAAAATGTTACATTGTGGTCCATATTTCATATCCCTCTCTCTGGGTGTATATGGTTTTCTTCAGTGAACAATTGGAACTGGATTGAGACAATTCTTTGTTGCAGAGAGCCATGTCCATCAGAATTGATCATCATGTAATATTGTTGTTGCTGTGCATGATGATCTCCTGGTTCTGCTCGTTTCACTCAGCATCAGTTCATGCAGGTCTCTCCAGGCCTCTCTGAAATTGTCCTGCTGGTCATTTCTTACACAGCAATAATATTCCATAAAATTCATATACCATAATTTATTCAGCCACTCTCCAATTGATGGGCATCCCTTCAGTTTCCAGTTTCTAGCCACTACAAAAAGGGCTGCCACAAACATTCTTGCACATGTGGTGCCCTTTCCCTCCTCTAAGATCTCTATGGGATATAGGCACAGTAGAAACACTGCTGGGTCAGAGTGTATGCACAGTTTGACAACTTTTTGAGCATAGCTCCAAATTGCTCTCCAGAATGGTTGGATCCATTCACAGTTCCCAGTTTATTGTGTATTAGTGTTCCAGTTTTCCCACATCACCTCCAACATTCATTGTTATCTTTTCCTGTCATTTTAGCCAATCTGAGTTGTCTTAATTTGCATTCCTCTGATCAATAGTGATTTGGAGCAACTTTTCATATGACTACAGATGATTTTAATTTCATCATCTGAAAATTGTCTGTTCATATCCCTTGACCACTTATCTATTGAAGAGTGGCTTGAATTCTTATATATATATGAGACAATTCTCTATAGATTTGAAATGAGGCCTTTATCAGAGCCATTAAATGTAAAGATGATTTCCCAATTTGATGCTTCCCTTCTAATTTGTCTGCATTAGTTTTATTTGTACAGAAACTTTTTAACTTAATATAGTCAAAATTATCCATCTGGTGTTCAATTAAGAGATCCAGATGTTCTTTGGACATAAATTTATTCCATCTCCACAGGTCTGAGAGATAAACTATATTATGTTCCTCTAACTTGCCTACAAAGTCCCTCTTTATATCTAGATCATGAACCCATTTAGATCCTATCTTGGTATGTGGTGTTAGCTATGGGTCAAGCCCCAATTTCTTCCACACTAGCCTCCAATTTTCCCAGCAGTTTTTGCTGAATACTGAGTATTTATCCCAAAAGCTGGGGTCTTTGGGTTTATCGAACACTAGATTGTTAAGGTTATTGCCGAGATTGTCCTGATAACCTATCCTGTGCCACTGATCGACTGCTCTATTTCTTAGCCAGTACCAAATGGTTTTGATGACTGCTGCTTTATAATATAGTTTTAGATCTGGTACAGTGAGGCCACCTTCATCTGCCTTTTTTTCATTCATCCCCTTGAAATCCTTGACCTTTTGTTCTTCCAAATGAACTTTGCTACTATTTTTTCTAGATCTGTAAAATAATTTCTTGGGAGTTTCATTGGTATGGCACTAAATAAGTAGATTAGTTTGGATAGTATTGTCATTTTTATTATGTTCGCTCTGCCTACCCATGAGCACTTAATGTTTTTCCAATTGATTAGGTGGGATTTTATTTGTGTGGAAAGTGTTTTGTAGTTTAGTTCATGTAGTTTCTGACTTTTCCTTGGCAGATAGATTCCCAAATATTTTATCCTATCATCTGCTATTTGGAATGGAATTTCTTTTTGTATCTCTTGCTGCTGAACTTTGTTGGTAATATATAAAAATGCTGATGATTTATGTGGATTAATTTTGAATCCTGCCACTCTGCTAAAGTTGTGAATTGTTTCTAGTAGTATTTTAGTTGAGTCTCTAGGGTTCTCTAAGTATACCATCATGTCATCTGCAAAGAGTGATAATTTGGTTTCTTCATTACCTACTCTGATTCCTTTTAGCTCTTTTTCTTCTCTTATTGCTAAAGCTAACATTTCTAATACAATATTAAATAGTAATGGTGACAGTGGGCAGCCTTGTTTCACTCCTGATCTTATTGGGAATGGTTTTATTTTGTCTCCATTACATATGATGCTTGCTGATGGTTTTAAATAGATGCTACTGATCATTTTAAGGAAAAGCCCATTTATTCCTATACTCTCTAGTGTTTTTAATAGGAAAGGGTGTTGGATTTTATCAAAGGCTTTTTCTGCATCTATTGAGATAATCATATGGTTTTTGTTTGGTTGGTTATTAATGTAATTAATTATGATGATAGTTTTCCTAATATTGAACCAGCCCTGCATCCCTGGTATAAATCCTAATTGGTCATAGTGTACTATCCTGGGAATGACTTTCTGTAATCTCATTGCTAATATCTTATTTAAAATTTTTGCATCAATATTCATTAGGGAAATTGGTCTATAGTTTTCTTTCTGTTTTCACCCTACCTGGTTTAGCTATCAGCACCATATCGGTCTCATAGAAGGATTCTGGCAGTATACCTTCTGTCCCTAATTTCTCAAATAGTTTGTATAGTATTGGAATTAATTGTTTTTTGAATGTTTGGTAGAATTCACATGTAAATCCATCTGGCCCTAGAGATTTTTTCTTAGGGAGTTGGTTAATAGCTTGTTCTATTTCTTTTTCTAATGTGGGGCTGTTTAAATAATTTATATCCTCTTCTGTTAACCTCGGCAATCTATATTTTTGTAGATATTCCTGCATTTCATTTAGATTATCAAACTTACTGGCATAAAGTTGGGCAAAGTAACTCCTAATTATTGCTCTAATTTCCTCTTCATTGGAGGAAAGTTCTCCCTTATCATTCTTGAGACTAACAATTTGATTTTCCTCTTTCCTTTTTCTTATCAAATTAACTAAAGGCTTATGTATTTTGTTGTTTTTTTCGTAGAACCAACTCAGTTTTATTTAGTAATTCAATAGTTTCCTTATTTTCAATTTTATTAATTTCTCCCTTTATTTTTAGAATTTCCAATTTGGTATTTAGTTGAGGGTTTTTAATTTGTTCTTTTTCTAGTTTTTTTAATAATGAGCCCAATTCGTTGATCTTTTCTTTCTCTATTTTATGCAAGTAAGCATCTAGAGATATATAATTGCCCCTTATAACCGCTTTGGCAATATCCCACAAAATTTTGGTGTGTTGTCTCCTTGTTGTCATTCTCCTGGATGAAATAATTGATTGTGTCTATCATTTGCTCTTTCACCCATTCATTCTTCAGGATTCGATTATTTAATTTCCAATTAACTTTTGGTTTATTTTCTCCTGGCCTTACATTGCATGTGATTTTTATTGCATCATGATCTGAAAAGGATGCATTTACTATTTCTGCCTTTCTGCATTTGATTTTGAGGTTTTTATGCTCTAATACATGGTCAATTTTTGTATTGGTTCCATGGACTGCTGAGAAAGAAGTAAACTCTCTACTGTCTCCATTCAACTTTCTCCATAGATCTATCATACCTAATTTTTCTAACAATTGGTTTATCTCCCTAGTTTCTTTCTTGTTTATTTTGTAGTTTGATTTATCTAATTCTGAGAGAGCAAGGTTGAGATGCCCCACTAGTATCGTTTAGCTGTCTATTTCTTCTTGCATCTCTCTTAATTTCTCCCCTAGGAATTTGGATGCTATTGCACTTGGTGCGTATATTTTTAGTATAGATATTGCTGCATTATCTATGGTACCCTTTAATAAAATATAGTTTCCTTCCTTATCTCTTTTGATTAGATCTATCTTGGCTTTTACTTGATCTGAGATAAGGATTGCTACCCCTGCTTTTTTTTTTCACCTGAAGCATAATATTTTCTGCTCCAGCTGTTTACCTTCATCTTATATGTGTCACTATGTTTTAGATGTGTTTCTTGTAGACAACATATTGTGGGGTTCTGGTTTTTAATCCAGTCTGATATCCGCTTCTGCTTTATGGGAGAGTTCATCCCATTCACATTCACAGTTGGAATAACTAATTCTTTATTTCCTGCCATCTTATTTACCCAAGTTATGTTTTCCCCTTTCCTTTCCCCTTTCTCCCTTCCCCCCTCCTCAGTACTTTGCTTTTGATGACCCCCTCCCCCAAATAATACTACACCCTTTAGATCCCCTCCCCCTGTTTTTACTCCTTTCCCCTGATTCTTCTATTTTCCCTTCTATTCGTTTATCCCTTTCTTTTCCTCCTTTCCCTCCCACTTACCTCTAGCCACAGAAAAGTTTCTATGTGAAATCAAGTGTCTGATATACACTTTTAGAGCCCAACCTCATGAGAGTAAGATTTACACAATGCTCATTTCCCCCCCTCTTTTTCTCACTTATATTAGGTTTTCTTTGCCTCTTCAAGAGATTTTACCTTGTTTTTACCTCCTTTTTTTAGATCTTATTTTACCACTTTTTCCCTCTTTTCACCTTTCCCCCTCTAGTTCTCCTTTTCATATTATCAAAGTAATATCTAGTTAATTATACCCCCAAACTTTAAGTATCCCCCTAGTAGAAATAAAGTTCTCAAGAGTCCTTTCCTTTTTACCTTTTTAAGCATCTCTTGAGTTCTGTGTTTGGATGTCGAATTTTTTGTTCAGATCTGGTCTTTTCATTAGAAATAGGTGGAATTCACCTATATCATTGAATGACCATCTTCTTCCCTGGAGGAAAAAATATTATTAAACTAAAATCTTATTCTGACCCCAACCAAAGTGTTTGAAGATCCAATGATACTACCTTCCTGGCTGTTTTCAAAAACTATAGATCACCTCCAGAATCTATTATTTCCCATTCCTGGAGTGTTCTTCCTACTCATTACCATTTGCTGAATTTTATCTTTCTTTAAATACCAGTGAAAATTTCATCTTCTCCAAGAATTTTTTTTTGACAGAACCATATATTCTTGTTGCAGTTAATTTAAAATATTTGTTATTGGTTAAAGTATTTGTCTTAATGTGGAAGTATGTTTTTGGAATCCTAATCATTGCATTTTCCTTGGTCAAAATAAGATTTTCTGGTTATGTAAATCAATGAAATTTTATTTTTTAAAATTGTTTTTAACTTAATTTCCTCAGTTCAAAAATTTTGAAGATTTGTTAAAGCAGAGAAAACTTCTGACTCCATAAAGACCTTAGTATAACAAAGAGACTTTTCCTGATTTTTTCTATTATAGTGCTAATTCTGAGATGTAATAATCAAACCACAATAATGTTTGATAACTTAATTTAAAATATTTTGCCTTTGTTGTCATAAAATCTGCAATTTGGGACTTGGCTACTCATCCATGTAGAAGATAGAAATCTTCTAGAAGATATAAATAAATGGCTTGCCTCCATTATTGGAAAAAGCTTCCACACTTGGAGCTCCCTATTTTAATGAAATCACAAGTCCAGATGATCTCCTAATTTAAGCTGCTATTATAGTGCTTTCTCAAATATTTGTAAAATCATTATCTCCATTAAAGTGCTATTATATAAGATGTGTTTGTATATATATAATATATATGTTTATATATGCATGTATATGTGTGTAGGTGTGCATGTGTGTATACAAAATATAGATAAAATATATCTATATACTTATGTACAGACAAATAGATAAATACATAAATGATAAAGATATGTACATGTATAGCTAGATGTAGATTTAAGTATGGATAGATCTACATCTAGATAGCTTAATTCACATATATATAGACATATATCCAGTAGTCATTCTTTTAACACATGAAAGTATTGATTGTTTCCTTGTGTGTAGGGGTGTGGTGTGTGTGTGTGAGAGAGAGAGAGAAAGTGAGAGAGAGAGAGAAAGAGAGATAGGGGAGAAAAAAGAATGAAAGAAGTGATATAACTACAGATTTTAGCTGACATGGCAATAATAATGCTATAGAGAATGAAGGCAATATCCCAGCTTTTATTTTGAGTAATAGACAGAATAAAAATCAATAACTAGGAACAACATAAATAAAGAGAAAATAAGAGCAAACTAGACTACCTCAATGAGTTGAAGTCACCTAGAACAAATAAATTACCTTAGATTACTTAAATGACTAATGAATACGATTGCTAAACCACAATTAATGATCTTTCGATGGTTGTGATATACAATTGACTAATAACATTGGTGGTCCCTCACGCATTATATGGGACACAATGTTTTATATAGAACTCACAAGAAAGAATTTTAAAAAAAAGAAAAAAATGGAAAAGGAAAATTAAACCTTAGCTGAAGTATAGTTGAAGTATGTATAACAAGATGATTGAAATTTTGTATATAACAATTTCTTTTTAATCATTCTAACTCATACATAAATTTAGTAATTAAAATAAAGGGAAAATAGTTGATAGGAAAGAAACCCCACAAGATAACCCTTATAAGAAAGTACAAGAGTAGAAACAGCAAAGGGATTTGTTCTAATTTTTAATGTTTTCTTTTTTATTATTTTTCTAGGAAAGAAAATATTATATCTTGTTGGAGATAAATCCCAACTGCAACTATAACTATAAATGATATCAGGTTATCTTTCAGTTATGTTCCAGTAGTATATCAAGTCACTGATCATTCAAAAAGGTTCGCATATTTAAGAGTCTTAAGTCTACTTTAGCAACAAGACTCTGAACTATTTCTGTTTAAAATTAATAAAGCCACGTTTCTTTAAGGGATATATCTTCTTTTCTCAGTAAACCTTATTTAGTTTGAAAAAGTTTTGGATATTATAAATCATCTATGGATTTTATCAGTGTCATTGACTATTATGATACTAACGTTGATTTTGTTTTGCTTCATTCCCCCCTAAAAAATACATTTTCTAAAACTGAATAATTTTACTAATGCTCACTCAAAATAAGCATCAAGAATGGTTTAAGAATGGGAATGTTTGTTGAATTTGAGATAAACTTTCTTTTAAATCAGATTAAATATTTCCTTTGCCTTTGACCTTACCTTTAATGACTTCTGTTATTGATGCTCTATTAACTTACAGTGTTTGAAGGAAGGCATGTCTTTATAAAAGTCTGATTTGTTACCTTGGTCATAGAAGTTGCAGTCTGAGATAAGAATTTTGATTTTATGTTGGAGACAAAGAGACTGTTAGAGACATCACCAAACCCCTGCCCCCAAAAAGTGCATACCAGGAAGCCAGATACGATCAATTATCTCAAGAAAGTGTCAAGCAGGCATCCTGCTTCAAGAAGTCACACATACACCACATCCCTCCCCTTACTCAATTTCCTGACAAATGGTCAACAGATGTTACATCCTTTGTTATATGAAAGTTTACTTTGATACACAATGTATATAAACCCTGTACTGTGCCTCAATAAACGAGCTATTCTGTCCCTACACAGAGTGGTCTCCATTCTTTCCTTTCACAGCCCATCCCCAGGTTGAAGCCTCCCCAGCCTTCGGCTCACAGGCAGATGCGAGATTTCAGGCACCCTTAGCTCGAGACCCGTGGGACGGGTCAATTGGCGCCCGAGAACAGGGACCTGAAAATCCACATCGCCCCGGCGGATTGACGAGGACAAGGAAGCACAAAGAGACACACCATCTGGCCAGATCCCCGTCTATCGACCCCACAAAAGATTCTACAGACCACGAGTAAGTAAACCAATCCGCCGCAATCATGGGCTCCCATCTTTCTAAAGAACAGGCTTTTGTCAAGGATCTTAAGGAAAGCTTTAGAGAAAGAGGAATTAAAGTAAAAAAAAAAAGGACCTCATAAAATTTTTTATTTATATTGATAAGATCTGTCCTTGGTTTATTGTTAATGGTCCGGAGATCCATCCCGCAAAATGGCAAAAGGTAGGCAGGGACTTAAATGAAATTCTCAGAAAAGAGGGACCTGAATCCATGCCCCTTAACATTTTCCCATACTGGACGCTCATTAATGAGGTTGTAGGAAGCGCGGCATCTGAAGGTGGCGCCAGACACCTTATTATCAGCGCTGAGTCCTGCTTGCGTCCACTTTCTCGGGCTGCCTCTAAGGCTTCACTATGCGAAGAGAAAGATAAAGAAACTCCGGTAGAGGATAAAAAGACAAAGCCTCCCTCCCGCCCTTCTTCAATCATTCTAGATCCTCCCACAGCACACCATATCCCACTCTTGTATCCTCCCTTACCCACTGATTCAGTGATTCTTCCATCTTCACCACCTAATCAGACCCATAAAAGTAAAACTCACAAATCCAATGTCATGCCCGGTAGAAAACGAAACCTTTGACGGTATTATGAGCAGCATTGATACCGCAAACTTAGAAGTGGAAACAGCTGTATATAATCCACAGAATATATTCCTAAATCAAGTCGGAAACCCTCAACCGCTGCCCTTTACACTTCCTAACTACTTTCCCCAAAACGCCCCTTTCTCCCCAGCCCTCGGTGCTCCTAATCCCGACCTTAGGGCTATTAAGGAGAAACTCATTAATGATTTAAGGGAACTTGGGGAAATAATGACAGTACAAGAACAATACGCCCGAATGACCCTCCAATTTAATGATATTCAGGACTCCTTGAGATCATCCCTCTCCCTCCAAAAATTGACAAAAACCCCTCCAGGCTCCCTTAGGAAAAAGGAAGCACCGCCTTCCTCAAAAAAGAAAAAAGAAAAACATACACTCGTCTTTCCTGCAATTGAAAGACCTAGACCCAAGACCAGATCCCAAAGCAAGGGGGAGGATATTCCAGATCCTGCTTCGTCTTCAGACGAAGAGGAGAATGAATCAGGGGTGAACGAATCAGGCTTAGCCCAAAACTCAAATTCAACTAATAACAATCCTCCTAATAAAGGTTCGGCACAAGAATCTGATAGTGAAGGCTCTGATAGTGATGAAAACGCAACAGAAAATGAAACACCCATTCGAGAAACTCCCAGAGCAAAATTTAAAAATATTAAAGACCTCCACACAGCTGTTAAAAAATATGGACCCAACGCTCCTTTTACTATATCAGCATTAGAAGCAATAGGACAAGGAGGTTATTTAATGCCTGGGGAATGGATTAGAGTAGTGCAAGCCGCACTCTCCAGAGCACAATTTTTAACCTGGAAAACAGACTTTTTCGATAGATGTGCGGCAACTGAGAAAAAGAATAGACAGTCTACTAATAAAGAGACCCGACAATGGACCTTAGATAAACTTACAGGTCAAGGCTCTTATGTGACAGAGGCCAAACAAAAAACGCTTCCCTATGGCCTGCTGGCACAAACCTCAGAGGCAGCCATAGGTGCATGGCGAGCACTCCCTACTTCAGGCTCGGCCCTCGCCCCTTTAAGCAAGGTGCTTCAGAAAAATAATGAAGATTATTCAGAATTTATAAGTAGATTGTTGGAAACAGCAGAAAGAACACAAGGTGCAAAGGCTGCTGAAAATCATTTAGTTAAAAGATTAGCATATGAAAACGCAAATGAAGCCTGCCGTGATGCACTTAGGGGTCAATGGAGAGATAAATCTCTCAATGAAATGATTAAATTATGCAGAGACATAGACCCAGCCACATTTAAACTAGCTAAAGCTAATAAGGAAGGTCTTCTGGCCATCGGGGCTGCCCTACAACAGAATAGGAACCCCAAGTCATGCTTTAGGTGTAACAATGAAGGACATTTTGCTAGGCAGTGTCCCTTAAATCAACTGACAAATAACTTTTCAAACAATAACCATGCCCTTAATCAATCCTCCAACGGCCCGCGGCCAGCTCCGGCCTCCCTTTGCCCTAGATGCAGGAAAGGATACCATTGGAGCAATGCCTGTCGCTCCACTCATGATGTAAATGGGAAACCAATACGCCCCCCACCCCAGGGAAACGGCCGACGGGGTCCGCCCCGGACCCCTCAAGGACCTGCCTTGGCAGCCACGGGGAATCAATTCACCAACTACTCCACAGGGCCACACCAGGCAGTGCAGGGGTGGACTTGTGTGCCACCGCCCCCACAATATTAAAACCAGAGGATGACCCACAAATCCTCGCCACCGGCGCTTACGGCCCTCCCCCTCCCTCGACTTTCTTTCTTATCATAGGTCGCGCCTCGCCCACCCTACAAGAGAATACACACCACTCTGGTTGACAATGATTATGAGGGGGAAATCAAAATTGTAGCCTCAGCCACTCACAACCCTGTAGAGATCCAACCCCATCAAAGGCTAGCACAAGCCATACCACTCCCACTACACACCTCTTACCCTGCCCACGAGCATAAAAGAGGAAACTCCGTACTGGGATCCTCAAATGCATATTGGGTTAGAACTATAACCTCAGACAGGCCCACTCTGAAGCTTAAACTGCAAGGCAAGACCTTTTCCGGGCTGATTGACTCAGGGGCTGATGCTACAGTCATCTCTGCCAATCATTGGCCATCCACTTGGCCCTCACAGCCCTCCATGACTCACCTGCAAGGTATAGGACAGTCTAATAATGTCATGGAATCCTCTCAAATACTTAGCTGGGAAGATTCTGAAGGGAATAAAGGAACAGTCCTCCCCTTCATCGTCCCTAATCTCCCTGTTAATTTATGGGGGAGAGACATTCTCTCTCAAATGGGTACCATCATGTGTAGCCCTAACTCAATTATCACAGAACAAATGTTAAATCAGGGATTCCTCCCTCGACAAGGATTAGGAAGGAACAATCAAGGCATCACTCAACCTGTTCAGCTACAGCCCAATCCCAATCGCGCTGGTCTTGGTTACCAGAATCAGGGACATTTTTTCTAAGGGCCACTGGTCCCCCCAGCCTACAGGCGGATAAAATTACATGGAAATCTGATACTCCCGTCTGGATTGACCAGTGGCCCCTACCAAAAGAAAAATTGGAGGCTGCAACAACCTTAATTCAACAACAACTAGATGCTGGACACATAGAGTACTCCATTTCTCCATGGAACACACTTATTTTTGTAATAAAAAAGAAATCAGGATCATGGAGACTACTGCATGATCTAAGGGCAGTAAACAAAACCATGATCCCCATGGGAGCTCTACAGCCAGGCCTACCTACCCCCATAGCTATTCCTGCTGATTTTTCCAGAATAGTGATAGATCTAAAAGATTGCTTTTTTTCTATCCCACTTCATCCTGAAGACTCTAAAAGATTTGCCTTTACTATACCTGTTACTAACTGCATAGGCCCTTCACCCCGCTTCCAATGGAAAGTTCTTCCTCAAGGGATGACTAATAGTCCCACCCTCTGTCAAAAATATGTAGCTCAGACTATTGACCCTTTTCGCGTACGCTATCCTCATCTTTATATCATCCATTACATGGATGATATCCTCATAGCAGGCCCTTCTAATAATGGTTTAACTAGAATTACTAATCAGCTGATAACAGCATTACAAAATAGAGGATTCCGTATTTCCCCAGATAAGGTCCAAACCACACCCCCACAATTCTTCTTAGACTTTGAATTACACCTTAATCAAGTAATGACTCAAAAAACAGAGATACGTACATCACATCTCCATACCTTGAATGATTTCCAAAAATTGTTAGGAGATATAAATTGGCTACGCCCATATTTAAAATTAACAACAGGAGACTTGAAGCCCCTATTTGATATTCTGAAAGGAGACTCTGATCCCACCTCGCCACGTACCCTCTCTAAGGAAGGTGAAGAGGTTATAAAAAGGGTTAATCATGCTATCTCCACTCAACAAATTGGATATTATAACCCTCAGAAAAAATTATGGTTTCTTATTTTTTCCACAAAATTCTCCCCCACCGGACTTCTATGGCAGGAAAAACCCCTATATTGGGTCCATTGTCTAGCGACACCCAGTAAAATACTTTCTACTTATCCGCTCATCACGGCGGAATTATTACAAGAAGGAAGAACCCTGTCTATTAAACTCTTTGGGAAAGACCCTGACCACATTGTCTGTCCATACACTAGTGTAGAAATATCTCAGCTTCAACAGAGGAATGACTCTTGGGCTATTGCCACTATTTCCTACCAAGGGATTATTGATAATCAATACCCCCCCGACAAACTCATAAAATTCTTTAATGAAACCCCTATGACCTTCTCACGTACAACTAAAACCAATCCAATCAAACAAGCTCACCTGATTTTCACGGATGGATCCTCCTCAGGTAAAGCGGCTATCACAGTAGATGGGGTTCTCACCTCATTCATCACACCTTATATATCAGCTCAACTTGTAGAATTAGCTGCCATCCTCTGGGTATTCAAAAATGTCTCTGGCCCAATGAATATATACACCGACAGTGCTTATATTGCCAATTCCATCCCACTACTTGAGACCGTCCCTTACATCAGGCCCTCTACTAACGCCTCCCCTATGTTTTCTCAAATTCAAAAACTCATCCTAGAAAGGAATTGCCCTTTCTTTATATGCCACATCCGAGCACATTCTGATCTCCCCGGCCCCCTTGTTAAGGGGAATGAAATAGTGGACCTCGCCACCAAACAAACCTTTCTAGTTTCAACCCTGAGCATTTCCCCTGTAGACGCAGCTACTAAGGCACATGAATTACACCACCTTAATGCCCAATCTTTACGCCAACAATTTAAAATTACAAAAGAACAAGCTAGACAGATTGTTAAACAATGCCCGGGTTGTATAATTCATCTACCCGAACCCCACCTTGGTGTTAATCCTCGAGGTATCATTCCTGGAGAAATCTGGCAGATGGACGTGACTCATTTCACATCATTTGGTAAGCTTAAATATATCCACGTTTCTATTGACACCTTTAGTGGCTTTATTTTTGCTACCCTGCAAACAGGAGAAGCCTCTAAACATGTCATCAGCCATGTCATGGCCTCACTGGCTGTTGTACCCAAACCCAAAATTCTTAAAACGGACAATGGTCCCGGATACACCAGTGCCTCTTTCAAACAATTTTGTGCCCATATGGGTATTAAACATGTTACTGGTATCCCTTACAACCCTCAAGGACAGGGTATTGTGGAAAGGGCTCACCAAACACTCAAAAGAACAATTTCAAAATTACAATCGGGCACTGAGACCCTTTACTTACGGATTGGCAACCACAAAACCTTACTGAACCATGCACTTCTTGTGCTCAATTATTTAACCCTAGACAATGAGGGTAAATCTGCTGCTGATCGCCTCTGGCATCCTTCCACAGCAAATGATTATGCCAAAGTTAAATGGAAGGACCCCCTCACGAATCAATGGCATGGCCCTGATCCTGTACTCATTTGGGGTAAAGGACATGCATGTATCTATGACACTCAAGCTCAAAATGCCAGATGGCTCCCAGACAGACTAGTCAAACCTTTAAACACCCCAAATGAACAAAAATATAATAATCTACCCAGGGAATCACCCTGAGAAAGTATGTATGTGTTCTCTTTACAGATACATGGACACAGTGCTCCTTGGGATCGTTATTGCCTTATTGATTCTTGCAAACATCATCAGTATCCTGTGCTGCCAAAACAAACTGCCAGTCCCCTGCCCTGTTTGAGCAATATTGATACCAGTTACGCGTTTCATGCATGCAACCATGATGCTCCCTGCTATTATCCTCCTGAGTTTGCTACGCCCGGCCCACCCGACCTACCGCATCTATAATTACACATGGGTAGTTATGAACTCCTGGGGAGACACAGTGTGGAGTTCGTCCTATATGCAACACTCCATCCCCTGGCCTGACCTCTACCCTGACCTCTGTCAACTTGCAAAAGGATCTGCAGGATGGGATATCCAAGATTATCATGGAAACGCACCCCCAATGACTGCCCCTGGAGGCGCCGGAGCATGGGGATGCATGACCCCTAATGTAAGATCAGTCACAAAAACGTTCTCCTTCTATGTCTGTCCCAGTACTAAACATAGGGACAAAAGTCTAACATATAAGTGTGGCGGCCCTAACGACTTCTATTGTGCCTCATGGGGCTGCGAAACCACGGGAGATACTTACTGGTCCCCATCCTCCTCATGGGATTACATTAAGGTTGTGGCCAATTACAGCCACACAGCAAAAACCAGCAGTCTTCCTCACAACCCTCATGGCCGTCAGATCTTCAATTATCCTCTGGACCCAAAATGCAATTCCTGGTGCCATCCACTAAAAATCTCTTTCACTGAGGAAGGCAAACGACACAAACAAATTTGGGAGCTGGGCCTCATTTGGGGACTCAGATTATATCAACCTTATTATCACAATGGACTTACATTCACCATCAAACTTTATATGAACCTTCCAACATCGAAGTCCTCCATAGGTATTGGACCTAATTCACAATTGTTACCACCCAAGCCTGTAAAACCCCTTACGCCGTTAACACCCAAGCCTGTAAAACCCCTCACGCCGTTTCCCCTGCCCTTTCCTCCCTCCCCTTACCCCCCCTCTCCTTCTCCTTCCCCTCCTATGCACCCTGCCACCCCCTCCCATATTGATCCCCTACTTATCCCTCCCCCGCATCCTACCATTCCCTCTGGCCCCGCTTCTCCCTCTACTACCATACTTTCGCTGATCAACGCTACTGTTCAAGCTATTCACCATTTGAATATTTCCTTCCTAGAAGAATGCTGGGTTTGCTACTCTTCTAATCCACCCTTCTATGAAGGAATAGCTCAAATTGCGACGATCTCCCCTACTAACGATACTTCCTCCCTAAGATGGGCTCCGGATAATACTCAAGATATCACTATCACCAAGCTCTCCGGCTCAGGTACTTGTCTTCTGGGCATTTCTGGTCACCTCCCCCTTACCCTATCGCTTCATTGTAATTCCACTGTAACCATAACTCCCCATTCAGGCTATACATCCGTTTCCGAGGGATTTTACCTAGCCTGCTCTTCGGGACTCACCACCTTCATTATCGATGACAAATTCCTAGACATGCAAGATTACTGTATTACTGTTACCCTTCTCCCTCATGTTACCATTCATCCCCCCGATGACTTCCTTAGATTTATGGACAAATACAATAACCCCACTTATAGGGA